>QRFJ01005723.1:0-73964 GCA_006176705.1 Cocos nucifera
ACGCACAATACTTCAAGATGGTTCAGCAATAAAGATATGTAAAAAGCCACTTCAATTAGAAATTAAGGCATGCAAAGTAACAATGTCATCTTATTGAGATGTTATCCCAATATGTTAACAATGCACTTTGCTTGCTTGACTTTCCTACCACGTAAAATTTTACTTACCATCTGTATCATTATTCTCATATTTTTTGTTGAATTATGCTAATTGCAGAGAATATTTTTGCTAAAGTTTCTATGTGATGAATTGTTGAACACAACACTTATTCAAGAACACCTAAATAGTCTGCTGATAAATCAAATGATATGCTACAAAAATTGCAAAATCTAGGTGTAGAGTGGAGAACCTTGCAAAACAAAGATGAATTACTAGCAATAAGTGCTATAAAGGAAAGTGCGAGCAAATTTAGTGGACTTAGTGATATTGGTAGAGAAGAGGGTACAACTGCTATGTGTGCCGGCCAAGCTAGATTGATGGGACAACAACAAAATTTCAGCAACAAAATGAACAATAGTGTAATGGGTTCAGTAAATCCCCTAAAGGGGGCATCCATAATGATGGAGGACTGCCTTGTGGTGACTGGATTAGGTAAGGACTACTTATTGAAGAGCATAACGGACACAAATGCCCATGTTAAGAGACCCCTGATGCACACAATTGATAGACTTACTTTGGATAAATTATTTCCTAAAAATTCATCCTCCAGTATGAATTGGAAAGATCATAATGGTAAATGCATCATAATATCAAAAAATGATGGTGGAAAGACCATCTCTAACTTACAAAGTGTTATTGCAATTGTAGACTCCAACTTTTCCAAACCTCCATCCATAATACTTTAGAAGATAATTCTTTAAAGAAGGTAGAAAACTCAATTAGGGCTTCCGATAATGGTTTAGATAACTGACCAAGAATTGTAAGTGGTAAAAATTTAACAAAAGGACATGGCAATCATGACTTTTTAATCCAGAAATCTTGTGCTCATTAAGATGTATGCATCTAGAAATATTTGAACAACATCCATCAAGCACCTTAATATTCTTTATAAACTCACAAAAAGAAGTTTTTTCTTCCATCGAAATTGTATAACATGCAGCAGTAAATATCCACTTTCCTTTATTTAGTGTTGGATGAAGCTTTTCCTTTATGCCCATATCCTTAAGATCACGACGAGCTTTGAGACTATCTTTTATTTTTCCTTCAATGTCTAAAAGTGTACCAACCACACTGTCACATATATTCTTCTCAATATGCATGACATCTAAATTATGATGCAGAAGAAGATCCTTCCAATACGGTAATTCAAAGAAAATACTTTTCTTCTTCCAATTATAACTTTGTCTGAAGTCTCCACATTTTCTCTTCCTCCCACTTTATTGCCCAGAGGTAGCAACCTAAGAGGGGGGGTGAATTGGGTTCTTATAAAAGCTTTGACCAAATTTAACTCTAAGCAATTATGTGCTTTGATTTTAATCTAAGTGGTGAGGATGAGATGTATATAATATGAGCAGCAAAATTAAGATAACAAAATCAAACTATGAAAGTAAAGTAAGAATTATAAGCATGCAAAGTATATAGAGAGATAAAAGAAAAAAGCAAAACACAAACACACAAAGATTTATAATGATTTGGAGCAACTCACTCCCACGTCTACTTTCCAAGCTTTTCTTGGAAATTCCATTATAATCTATCCTTGATTACAGTGAATTTGTTTTTTCAAGCTCACAAACAAACCTAGTTGATTTTCACAGGAGCACCAACCAAAACCTAACACCGTTAGTATTTTGGGTTCACTAACAACTCAGTTGATTTTTTGGGATCATCAATCAAAACCTACAATATCCAATTTTGGGCTTGGATAGGTCTAAACCTCAAGTTTCTTTCTGCTAAAGAAACTTGTAAAGAAATCAAAAAATATAAGTAAAGTTTCAGCACAATATAAAAAATAGAGTATAAGCTCTTTTAAATCCTAAAGAATAAGCCGATAATATGCTCAATTGAAGCATGGCTTTTCTTCAAATTATTCTTGAGAGGAATGAAAGATGTTGGAGAAGATTGCTTTGAAGGCTTGCTGAAATTTGTGCACAACACTCCTCTCTTTTCTCTTTTCTTTGGATATTCAATGTTCCTCATATAATCTAAAAGATTCTCTCTCTAAATCTCTTAATCTCTCTTCTATTTTTTTCAATTGATTCTCCACCTTTAAATACCTTTAGAGAAGGTTGGAGTGAGAGTTCTTAGCTGTTGGAAGCTCTAAAATAGCTATTGGGGTTGAAAAATAGCCATTGAAAAACTATCTGTTGAAGGCTATCCACGTAGATCAAGACCTCTCAGTTTTTCACGAGACCTCTCGTTAGATTTTGAGACCTTTCAATTTTTTATGAGACGTCTCGTCAGAACCATGAGACCTCTCAAAAAATTTGCGAAACCTCTCGCTCTCAGAGCACAGAAATAAAATTTTTGTCTCCTGAGAATGAGACATCTCGAGTTTAAATCGAGACCTCTCGAGACTATGCTAGAATACTATTTCATTATGCCAGACCACTCGAGAGCTCTCAAAAATAATTTGAGATATCTCAAAAAATCCTGACTTCATTTTTTTCAATGTTTGACCTTCCAAACGTGAGTTTCTTGACACCAAACTCTTTTAAACATGATTACTTTCTTCAATTTTAATTTCTCTTCTTTCAATCGTACTTTCTTCATACCAAGCCATCCAAATATGTGTGAATTTAATCTTTTAAGTATTTTGACATGGCATCTTGAGAGGATTTATTCTTGAGATAAATTCTTCATTTTGGATACTTGAAAAATCCTACACACATTCTTGAAACACATGATTAGATACATAGTATACTCAATATTTTAGAATCATCAAAATCAATCTCAGGGTCAACAATCTCCTCTTTTTTGATGATGATAAAATCTTGAGTATATGCACAATAAAAGTAAATAATGTATTTCTATGCATTTTACTAAAAAATATCATGAAGTATAGATTAAACACATGAATGAGTACTTCATGAATGTTCTCAATTATTCTTATGGTTCATTGCACATATTTCATATACTCATATAAAAAAATATTTCAATTCATATCAGTGAATATTAGGTTTTTATTTCAAGCATCAATACAATTCATTGAGTTTCTTCAAGTATATACTCAACACTCCTCTCCTCCTTTTTGATAGCATCAAAAAGCTAATGAAAAGAAAATAAGAAATAATCATCAAAATCAATAATATGATTGTATTAAAGTAAGAATTGCATTAAGTTTAGAAAATTAATTTATATCAGTCATCAAAAACAACATCAAAGCATTAAATTGAGAGATGTATTAAATTCATGAAATTAATTTAAATAAATCATCTCCCTTTTAAAAATTTGTTATTTGACTCAAAATAAGTTTCAAATATTTATTTTAATTTTTAAAATTAGCTTGAATTTAAATATTATATGCTTTCCCTCTTTTTGAATGAATATGATCTTTATTCAGATTTTCAAATATACACTTTTAAGTTTTAAGAGGAATAGAGCTTTTCAAAATATTTAAATATGAAATCAAGCATAATATATACTTTAATATTCTAACTTTTTTTCTTAAAAAAATTTGGCCAATTAGATTAAAAAAAGATATGTACCAAAAATGTATCAAGCAAAGTAAAATAAATAGTGTCAAAGCATAAGATAGTCACATTTTCAAATTCATTGCTTTGAGTAAAATATTATTTTAAAATAAATAATTCATAAGAATTTTACATTGCACATGAGAAATTTAGGATCAAATTTGAATTTTTAAATAGGTTTCAAAATTTATTCCTTGGAGTAAGAATATATTTTCAAATTAGTCAAAAAAAAATTTAATCAAATCAAGTTAGAAAATATCTCTTCTCCTGTTTTTCATACTTATAGCAAGATTAATTTACTTTTCAACTTTATTTCCTTCTTTATTTCAAATCAAGCAAATTCAACATGAATTTAACCACTAAATTTAGATTTTTAAAATTTAAAATATATTTTTAATTTCAAAATATTTTTTATTAAATGATTACTTTTCTTAATATTTTCTCCCTCTTACTTTAACAAACAGAGTCATTTCTTTGAAAGATTTTTTTGATATCAATTAAACTAAGTTTTAGATCAAATTATGATTTTTTTGCTTCAATATCATTTAAAGATTAATTTACAAATTTAGCTTGATATCAATGATTTTAGTTTTTAATTAGATCAAGATGAATTGATTCAAATTAAATAGTTTAAGAATTTAGAATGATAAATCAATTTGAATTGATATCAGCAAATTAGTTAAGGCAAATCATAAAAAATTTTCAGTCATTCTTCAAAAAGATCATTTCTTCTTTTTTATAAGAAATATCAAGCAATTAGGTCCAGAAAAGGTATGTATTTTTGAATTTATTTCAAATGATATCATATCAAACATATAGCTATGTAAAATCATATTTGAAATAAAGACATTCTTCTCTTTTGCCCAAAAGATAAATCAATCAGATACATGAAAATAGTAAGTTGTTTGATATCAAATAATTAAAATTAAAGTTTTCTATGAATATTTAGCAATTTAAAATATTTATATCCAATAAAAATCTTTTAATTTAAATTTATTAATTATAAAATTGATATGGGGAGGCTGAAAATATTATGCAGAATTTCAAAATAAACTATTTCATCCATAGCATGACATATAGAAGAGAGCGTATTAATCTTTAAAATCAAAGCATTCAAATTATTGCAAGCATCAAAATCAATCATACCTATCAAAACATGAAAGGAGTTATCATACGCATACATATTAACAAATCATTAAAGTTAATACATCAAACTTTCAATTTATAGAGTATGATCATTTTAAGCAATGATAAATCATCAAAATCAATTAAACATGATTAATAATTATGCTAATTAATAATCAAAATATATTTAGCAAATAAAGATGACATGGTGTGAGAATACTTTAGATTTTACCAAATAGCACCATCCATCTATTTTCATTTTCAAGGCATCTAGAAAAATTTTCTTCTTTTAGCTTCATTAGATCCTTGGTATACCTGCAAAATTACTTCATAATTTTTGGTACCCAAGTTTTTCTAGGTCCATTGAAGTTAGTGCTCAAGATTCCTTTTGGAACCCAAATTTGTCTAACCAAAGTATGGCTAATTCTTTTAAAATTGCATTCAAAAATTTTTTAGCCAATCTTATTGCATTTAAAGTATTTAATTGAATGATTTTTAGTTAATGCTCTTGTGAAAATACTCCTTACATTTTATTATTTTCTTGAAATATTAAGATCAGTTTCTATTTTATTGAAAATAGCCCCATTAACTTTTACCATAGATTGGGGATTTTAAAAACTAATGGTAAACTTTTCACTAATAGGCTTCAAAATTTTAATTTCTCTTCTCAATTTTTTATTTTCTCCCAAGGGCTCTTTCTTTTTATTTAAAAGATTTTTCTTTTCTTTTAGGGAGGATCTTAAGGTATCATTATCCTTTTTAAGCTCCATGTTTTCTTTAACTAAAGAATTTTCAGATTTGATCCATCTTTTTTTTCTTTAGTCAAAGTATTCTTTTCTTTCAAGATATCTTTTTTTTTATTTAATAACTTATTCTTTTCATTAGCTAAAAGAAGATTAGATTTTTTGATTTCTTTATTTTTTCAGCCTTAATTTTTTGAATTCATCCATTAAATCATTGAAGGCTTCAAATAATTCCTCAAATATAAACTTGGAGGAGTTGTCAGAATTTACCTCATCCTTAATGGCCATGAGGAAAAGATTTTCCACTTTCTTTTCCTCATCCGAGCTTGAAGTGTTACTATCATCCCAAATTCTTAACATAGCTCTTTTCCTGGTCTTTTTGGGATACTTTTTGAGTAGGGGGCAATCTGGATTGTAATGTCACCTTTTATTGCAATTATAGCATGTGACACTTTTTCTTTCTTTTTCTTCTTTCTTTTTCATACTTCTCTTTAGGAGGAACTTCATGAATTTGCTTGTGAGTAGCTTCATATCCTCATCATCATCTTCACTCTCTTCTTCAGCTTCTTCTTCTTCCGACTCATCACTTTCTTCATGTTGCGCAATGGATTTGAAGGCAATGGTCTTCATCTTTCTTGGCTCTTCCTCTTCCTTCTTTTGAGCCATGTTCAACTCATGAGTCATGAGTGAACCCATCAATTCTTCTAGTGACAGCTTGGTGAGGTCTTTCACTTCTTGTATGGCTGTCAGCTTTGCTTCCCATTTCTTTGGTAAAGATCTTAAAATCTTGCAAACAAGTTCATAGTTAGTATAGATTTTGCCAAGACCATTTGGAGCATTAATAATATCTATAAATTTGGAAAATATTTTAAAAATTGACTCATGTTTCTTCATTTTAAATATTTCATATTTATGAACAAGCAAGTTAATTTTGGACTCTTTTACTTGGCTTGTTCCCTCATGAGTCACTTTCAATCTTTCCTAAATTTCTTTTGTTGATGTACAAGTGGATATTCTATTAAATTCTTGTACATCAATAGAACAATAAAAAATATTGATGGCTTTTGCATTTAACTGAGCCATCTTCTTATCAAATTCATCCCAATTCTTTTCTGGTTTGAGAATAGACACACCATTAATTTCTATTATGGGTGTGTGTGGTCCTCTAGTTATGACTCCCCATAAGTCGTAGTCTAAAGCTTGTATGAAAATTTTTATTTTAGTTTTTCAAAAGATATAATTTGTACCATTAAATAGTGGTGGTCTCGATGTGGATTGGCCTTTAGCAAATAATGAGCCCAATGGGATTGGCATGATCTTTTACTCAAGATGGTTAGGTCAATAATCAATTATAGAGCACCTACTCTGATACCAATTATTGCCCAGAGGTAGCAACCCAAGAGTGGGGGTGAATTGGGTTCTTATAAAAGTTTTGGCAAAATTTAATTCTAAGCAATTATGTGCTTTGATTTTAATCTAAGTGGTGAGGATGAGATATATATAACATGAGTAGTGGAATTAAGATAACAAAATCAAACTATGAAAGTAAAGTAAGAATTACAAGCATGCAAAATATATAGAGAGATAGAAGAAAAAAATACAACACAAACACACAAAGATTTATAATAGTTCAGAGCAATCTGCTCCTACATCCACTCTCCAAGCTTTTCTTGGGAATTTTACTATAATCTATCCTTGATTATAGTGTATTTATTTTCTCAAGCTCACAAACAAACCTAGTTGGTTTTCATAGGAGCACCAACCAAAACCTAACATCGTTAGTTTTTCGGGTTCACTAACAATCCAGTTGGTTTTTCGGGATCACCAACCAAAATCTACAATATCCAATTTTGAGCTTGGATGGGCCTAAACCCCAAGTTTCTTTCCCCCAAAGAAACTTGTAAAGAAATCAAAAAATACAAGTAAAGTTTTAGCATAATATGAAAAATAAAGTATAATCTTCTTTAAATCATAAAGAACAAGCCGATAATGTGCTCGATTGAAGCTTGGCTTTTCTTCAAATTATGGTTGAAAAGATGTGGAAGATGTTGGAGAAGATTGCTTTGAAGGCTCACTAAAATTTGTGCACAACACTCCTCTCTTTTTTCTTTTCTTTGGATATTCAATGTTCCTCACAAAATCTGAAAGATTCTCTTTCTAAATCTCTTAATCTCTCTCTTCTATTTTTTTCAATTGATTCTCCATCTTTAAATACCTTTAGAGAAGGTTGGAGTGAGAGTTCTTAGCCATTGGAAGCTCTGAAATAGCCGTTGGGGTCGAAAAATAGCCATTGAAAAACTATCCGATGAAGGCTGTCCGCGCAGATCGAGACCTCTCAATTTTTTGTGAGACCTTTCGCTAGATTTCGAGGCCTCTCGATTTTTCATAAGACGTCTCGTTAGAACCATTAGACCTCTCAAAAAATCTATGAGACCTCTCACTCTCAGAGTACAGAAATAAAGTTTCTATCTCCTGAGAATGAGACATCTCGAGTTCAACTCGAGACCTCTCGAGACTATGCCAGAATATTGTTTCATTGTGCCAGACCACTCGAGAGCTTTCAAAAAAAATTTGAGACATCTCAAAAAATTCTAACTTTATTTTTCTTCAATGTTCCTTCCAAACTTGAGTTTCTTGGTCCTAAACTCTTTTAAACATAATTGCTTCATTCAATTTTAATTTCTCTTCTTTCAACCATACTTTCTTCATACCAAGCAATCCAAATATGTGTGAATTTGCTCTTTTAAATATTTTGGCATGACATCTTGAAAGAATTTATTTTTGAGATAAATTCTTCATTTTGGATACTTGAAAAATCCTACACACATTCTTAAAATATATGATTAAATACATAATATACTCAATATTTTGAAATCATCAAAATCAATCTCAGGGTCAACACACTCTTACCAAAAGTAATATGTTCAAGCCCACATAATTGATCGAGTATATCATCTCCTGACAACTGCTTAGGATGTGGCTTCAGCTCCTTCTCACCATTAAATGCCTTTTTAGAATTTCTCCATTTATGGTCAGGTGCCAAAAAACAATGACCACCAGTATGACAAAACATACCACAATGCTTCAACCAATATAAACATATATCTTTGTTACAACATGGACATACTAGTTTTCCTTTAGTACTCCATCCTAACAAGTTGCCATATGGAGGAAAGTCATTTATAGTTTATAAAACTACTGCATGCATTCAAATCTTTTGCTTCGTTGAGGTATCATAAGTATCAACACCTCTTTCCTATAATTCCTTTAACTCTTCAATTAATGGTTGTAGATACACATCAATATCATTGCCGGGAGCTTTCGGACCAGAAATGAGCAATGTCAAATTTAAAGAAGGTTGTTTCATACATAACCATGATGGTAAATTATATGGAATAAGCACCACAGGCCATGTACTATTTGTAGTACACATATTCCCAAATGGATTAAATCCATCACTCACTAACCCAAGTCTCACATTGTGAGGCTCTGCAGCAAATGATGGATCCAAATCATCTAAATGTTTCCATGCTTGAGAATCTACTAGATGCCTTAAAGCCTCATCCTTAAGGCATTTCTCATGATGCCATTTCATGTCTAAAGCAATTTTTGAAGATACATACAATTTTTGAAGCCTTGGAATCAATGAAAAGTGCCATAAAATCTTAATAGGAATTTTTGTACCACTCCTCGAAGATGAAGGTTTCACAAACTTTTCTATGCCTTTGTTTAATTTCCATCGAGATATACCATAATTAGTACAGTGGTCCTCATTAGCATACTCTTTTCAAAACAACATGCAATCATTGATGCATGCATCAATTTTCTCATAACAAAGGCCTAGATTTGGAATCATCTTTCTTGCTTCATAAAAAGAATTTGGTAATGTCTCACCCTCAAGAAGTGCCTCCAAAAATAATTTAAGCAAAACTCGGGAAGGGCCTCATTAAATAATTTAAGCAAAGCATCAAAAGCCTTGTTAGTGAATCCATGAAGATATTTTAGTTGCCATAACTTTAAAACAAAAAAGAGCTTTGAAAACTTTTTGCAATTCGGATATAAACTTGTCTCAGCCTTATTTAGTAGTCTATGAAACTTTGAAGATCCTTCATTGTACTCCTCTTGGTCATTTGTATTTAAATTTGTAAATTTATCATCCTCTACATAACACAACATGTATCAACTCCTATACATCATCTCTCTCCTCACCTTCCATATCAACCTCCTCATAGACATCAATATTATCATCTTCAATGTTACATATTCGCCATGTAATGAACATTGAGTATAAGATGGGACTGTCCCATGAATCACTAGATCAGCTTCAACATCATCTCGAGATTTATATTGAGTTTTGTTGCATTTGATACAAGGACACCAAATTTTATCTCTTAAATCTGCATGCTTGAATGCAAAGTCAAGAAAGTCTTTCACTCCATTTCTATAGTCAACAGATAACCTATTATCAATTTGCATCCAATTCTTATTTATTCCAGCCATCCCACCCTATCAATTAATGAAAGAAAAATTAGAAAATAATTCATGTGTATTGATAGATGAGTAGTTAGGTGATATAGCATTAATGAATAAAAATAAGGATTTGCACAAGATGAAATCCTTCAAGACACCAAGGGAAAACCCTAAACACCAATTGAAGAAATAATTCTAAGATTTTATTGATAAGTATGGAATAAACATAGAACAAAGCTATTTACAGTGTCTCAACCCTAACAAGGGTTGTTCCTCAAAGAGTAAAATATTCAAAATAACATAATAGCATCTAAATAAAACAAATTATCCAACTAAAAATTAAATAAAAAACTAAAAATATGAAACTAAGCCAAAGACAAACATCCGAAAATAAAATGGCCTCGAAATCCTCTAAAATAATGGATTTTGAGCCCAAAAACTAAGGTGAACAGGTAAATGCGCTCAAGATTGTAGAGCTTGAAACGAGCTTTACATTGATATATTATAGGTCATGTAACTCTTTTTAGAACAAAAATTATGGCCGTTTAAAGTTTAGATCCCCATTTTAATGCTCCACCATATTTATTTGGGTTTCCATCTGACATTGTACCCTTCAACTAGGTGTTCTACATCATTAGGAAAGAGGTTCTAATTGGGATAATAAATTTAAATATTTTCAAAAGAAAATAACTTAAAGCTATAATGCAAACAAACATGTTTCTTGTGAGAAATCAAAGACTGAAATTTATAAGCATAATCAACTTGATTGGTAGAAAAGATGCACATTTCAAACATGACAGGCTAATTATTAAAAATATCTCTACTTATATAACAAGAGCATGCTGGTCTCCTCTTTGGTGCTCCAACTTCATCACAGATGTCTCTTCCAATCCATAGAATACTATTCAATTTTAAAAATCCTGCTAATTTCACAATAGAGAAAGAAACAAATACATTATGTTTAGAATTGATGAAGTTTAGTATATTTTATCGAATTTACTTCAAATGTATTATCACAATCGCACATTAGATGCTCCTTAGCTTGGATAAAGCACATGCATTAAACCTACAAATTCTACTAAAATTCAACCCCCGGTATTTTCTATTGTATTTCCTATCAACCTTCTTGCAGGCCAAAATAGATTGCCTTATAAATCATAAGAAACCTGTTCTCATAGTGATTTGTACCTGGAAGGTCAGAAGGTTCAGGGCGAAGTCTAGTCCATTACAACAGCTACATTCCAAGATTTCCTAATGTCTGGTGCTTTACTTTTGTATCAAAGAGGTTGCAATCCAGAACCACATGCTCCAACTCTGGCACTTGCACAAATTTTCTAGAAGCATGGCAATTTCTTAATGGGAGTAAGCTACTTTGGTTTGCACGGACACCTTCTGGATCATCTATGTTTCTATCAAAACTATTGCTACTTATGCTATTATTATATTATTATATCCTAGTATATGGATCATAACTTATGTATTTCTGATTCTAAGTTACTGTTATTGAACCAAGGCTGATGCTTTTACCAAAAGAAAAAAGTTAGACTAACAAATTCTGATTTTTTTCTTAGACGTTTCTTTATTCCTTGTTTTGTTCCCTACCTCTCTATTTCTATTTCCCTTCCTAACAATTCATCAAGCTCTCAGGGACCAACCAACCATTTCTGCACCAAGTTTCATATCATCCAACATTCAATACAAAATGTTGATTTAAACTAATACAAAAGAATAAATAAAGAAAGATGACAGATTAGGGAAGCAAACCTAGATTTTCACAGAGAATGAGGGTTTTAGGGTCTAAAATCAAATGGGAGGAAAATCTAGATCATAGAACCTTTCGGGCTTTGGAGATTGGGAATAAGAGGCTTGGCTGATTGATCAATCATTGCCAAGGAGGAGCTCACTGAAAAGAGCTCTTAAAGATCCCATCCCCAGGATTCTCCAATGCAGAATTTTTCACATTTTCTGGAAGAGAAGACCACCGATGTCGACCATGAATTTGATCTACTGCCTAAGAAGTAGAGGCTCAGGGGAGGCAATTGCTTTGTGGGTTGGGTTCTTTCCCATGAGCTGGATGTCCGAGGAGATGAAGAAGGTGGGGGAACAATGATGGAGCCAAGAGAAGGGAAGTAGAGAGAAGGAAGAAGAAAGAAAGCAGAAGATGAAGAGGAAAGAATGAGGATGAGACTAGAGGAAATGAAAAATAAACATAATAGGGCAATGGAACGGTTTGGGCTTCTAATTAAGAGTTGGCTCATCCAAAAATAATGATGGATTTGGCACAAAACTTTTTATCTTGGCACATTTCTTTGGTGCTAATGCTCTATTCCCTCAAACTTTGCCAACAACTAGTTGGAAAAAATCTTATCCCGGAGACTACTTCTAATCCATTGGAAAATATTATCTACCATAATATATTTTCAATGAAAATAAATATTCATTAAAAAAAACTATTTTTTCCTACATATTATTTATTATCCATTGGGAATGTTTGTAGTAAATATATCTTTTCCTTGTAGTGATAGAAAGTCCATATGAAGCCTCAATCGTTGATCTGAAGTCTAACGATTAGAAATCAGCATAGTATGCTAATACTGTACTGATCCTTTTTCAATGGCTGATGGCAAAATACTTTCTTTGATCAACTTAAACCTTTCAAAGCACCAAAGAATAGATGGGACGATCTAAAAGAACTCTTTTCTTTAGCTTTTTTCCTAAAAAAGATTGTGAAAAGGATCTAAGAGAAACCCCAGAGAAGACCTTTCTTCTCTTTTTCTTTTCTCTCACCTAGATACAATAACGTATGTCTTTACAAAGCATCACACCCAAGAACCCTTTGTATCCAAGACTCCCATGCCCAAACCCTCTCTCAAAGAACTAATTTCTAGAGAAATTTCATGCTCTAACTCTTTTTAAATAGAGAGTTATGATAGAGTCCTTGTCTAGGTTAAATACTTAGAAAGGTATGTCCAAATTGTGCAAGAATTGGGGTGCCCAACACTTGGGTGCCCCCTTCTTATTTTTTTGCATGGACTCCAGAGAATATATGCACAAGTCTTCTATTTTTCTTGAAAAATCATAAAAAAATCAGATGGATTGGCACTTCAAGAGAATAAGGAAAGTTGATGTGTGAAACTCTATCCAATAGAGTCTTAGGTCAAAACAACTTGTTTGTTTTGACCTATTCCACAACTAATTTTCTTCTAAAAAGGCACAAGGCACAAAACAGGCTTGGAGACTCTCTGGAAATAAAATTTTTCATGAAAATTCCAAGGGAATTGGCATGGGGGGCATGGAAAGCAAGGTAGCACAAGATGGAGAAATCCTAGTCACACTAGGACTTCTAGTTATGACTTGGTCCAACTTATTATTTGAACCTAATTAAATCAAAACTAATACAATCCAATTAGAGGTGATCTCATTCTAGTTAAGAGCCTAATTAAATTAGATTAAATCAAGTTTAAATCTAATTTAATTTTTAATCAAATTAAAAATTAGGTTCACACAAGTCCTAATTGAATTGGGTTTAATTGTCAACTTTAATTAGGTCATCCATATTATATTCCAAAATATCAAATCTATCTCATGGACTATCCTATCCAAGATTTTGCTAAATTGAAATACAGCGATACATTTTCTCTAAGATTTTGATGTGACCAATCTCATCTTGATCACAAGTACTTGATTGTTGCCAAGAAATCTTTCATCACCGAATTAGAAATTCAACTAGTCTAGCACTAAAGCATAGTGAGTTGCTTGCAAGCCACCATAGTGATGTCAGCTCTAAGAGATACTTATACTCATGTCCCATCGTAGTAATTCTCGATAATAGAGTGCTTTAGAGTTGGTCATATTTAGTGATGATGTACTCCTACATCTCACCTGTATGCCATACCAATGTCTCCACACTTCTTGGTTAAGAGATCAACCAACCTATATGGTGCACAACGATCTATACTCGATAAACATTGTTAGCCTAGTTAATAACGTATCATTTGATCATGAATAGTTTAAGGACTAATTGATAAATATTTTTTTTATCGAAACTAAATAGTCTTAAGAACTTCATCATAATATGAAGTTCATTAGAAGATATAGATTTATGATGAAAAATGGTAGAATAATTTTTTTTTAATAATAAATTATTTATAATTATAAAATAATACAATCATCAATAGACTGATGATTAACATTGGAACATATTTTTCAATAACTACCAGTTGTCCTAAAGCCACTTGGTATGTATCTAATATCCATCTTCAACTTATGGTTGTCAAACTCCTTTACCATCAAGGCTTTAGTGAAGGGGTCAGCCAAGTTCTCCTTTCTGTCGATCTTCTGAAGATCGATGTCATCTCGATCCATGATCTTTTAGATCAAGTGGTAGCCGTACAATATATGCTTTATTTGCTGGTGTGCCTTTGGTTCCTTCATCTGAGCAATGGCTCTAGTGCTGTCGTGGTAGAGCAGGACTGACCATGTAAAAAGGGTGCTACTCTACGCTCGATGATGAACTTTTTCAGCCACACAGCTTTCTTTGCAGCATCAGATGCCATGACATACTCTGCCTCACATACAGTCTGCCACAGTGTGCTACTTGGAACTCTTCTAATAGATGGCTTCATCATTTAGGATAAAGATATAACTTGAGATACTTCTACTGTCATCATGGTCAGTTAAAAGCTGAAATCTATAAGCCCCATAAGTTTCAGATCTGACTCACCATAAACCAGCCACTAGCTCTTAGTATTACTTAAATACTTAAAGATAGTTTTCACCATCTTCCAGTGGTTCTCTCCTAGATCAGATTGGTATCTACTCACTACTCCTAGTGAGTATGCCATATCTGATCTCGTACATGTCATGGTGTATATGATAGATCCCACTATCGAAGCATATGGGATTCTACTCATACACTCTTTCTTCAGGAGTTATTGGATAATCCTTCTTAGAGAGAAAAATTTCATGGCCTATCAGAAGATAGTTCTTCTTGGACTTCTCCATACTGAACCTCTTTAGCATAGTTTCTATATATGTGGACTAGGATAACCCAAGCATCCTTTTTGATCTATCCCTATAGATCTTCATCCTTAGGATGTAGGATGCTTCACCCAAGTTCTTTATAGAGAACTGAGATAATAACCAAACTTTTATTTTCTATAGTGCAGGAATGTTATTTTCAATTAGAAGAATGTCATCCATGTATAGGATAAAGAATACCACTACCGGACCATTGCCCCACTTGTAAATGCAAGACTCTTCTCCATTCTTAATGAAGCCATACATTTTGATCATCTTATCAAAATCCATGTTCCAACTCTGAGATGCTTGCTTCAATCCATAAATGGATCTTTAAAGCTTGCACACTTTGAACTCATCTATAGATATGAACCCCTCAAGTTGTATCATATACACCTCTTTGGTCAGCTCTCCATTCAGAAAAGCTATCTTCACATCCATCTACCATGATCTGAATGGATTTAAGCATTACTACAAGAGAGAATGTTTCGTCATAGTCAATACCATATCATTGATGATATCCCCTAGCAATCAAATGGGCTTTATAGGTCTCCACCTTCTCGTCTATGCCCCTCCTCCACTTGAAGATCTACTTACACTCAATGGGTTTAATTCCTTCTGGTGGATCAACCAATATCCTTATATTGTTTACTTTCATGGACTCCATCTCGTATTTCATGGTCTCAAGCTATTTCTCAGAATCAGATCTCTGCATTACATCTATATAGGTGATCGAATTCTCATTGTTCTTACTGAGTTCAATAGGATCACCATCTTGAATCAAGAAATTATAGTATCTATCTAGCTAATATGGTACTCTATCGGATCACTTTAATGGTGTAGGGGGCTCTAGGTTTGATGTGATGAAATCTTGTTCAAGTTTGGCTACTAGTGTCAGCCTTTCTACCTGTTGAACATTCTCAAGTTCAATCTTAGAGGTAATAGTTTCTTCACCAAGAAAATTCTTTTCTAAAAAGATTGCCTTAAGACTGACGAACATCTTTTGTTCATCAACACAGTAGAAAATATACTCTTTAGTTTCATTAGGGTACCCAATGAAAGTGCACTTGTTAGGCCTAGGTCCAAGTTTGTCTATCATTAAATGTTTGACATAAGCCGGATCGCCCCAGATCCTAAGGTGTGAGAGTACTGGCTTACGCCCTGTCTATATCTCATATGAAGTTTAAACCGTAGACTTATTTGAAATCCTATTTAGAAGATAGAAAGCTAATTTGAGTGCATATCAGAAGGATATCGACAAGTTGGTAGAATCCATCATGGATCGAACCATGTCTAATAAAGTATGATTTCTTCCTTCAGACATACCATTATGCTTTGGTGTTCCTAAAGGAGTCTATTATGAGAGAATCTTATTCTCTTTAGATATATGAAAAACTCATTGAAATGGTATTCACCCTCTTGATCAGTCCAAAGAGTTTTAATACTCTTCTTAGTTTATTTTCCACTTTATTTTGAAATCTTTTGAACATTTCAAATGAATCCAACTTATGTTTCATCCGATAGACATACTCATACCTGGATAGGTCATTTATGAAAATGATGAAGTAGAAATATCCATCTCTAGCACTTGTGCTCATAGGTCCACATACATCAATATATACTAAACCTAAAAGCTCAATGGCTCTCTCATTTTTTCAGTTAAAGATGACTTGATCATTTCTCCAAGAAGATAGGACTTATAGGTTAGAAGTGATTCACAATCACTAACTTCAAAAGTTTCCTCTTGAGTCAACCTATTTATCCTATTCTTGTTGATGTGATCTAGCCTGCAGTGCCATAGGTAAATATCAAACCCATTATCTAATATAGGGTGCTTGCCAGTGGAGTAGACTACATCAATAAGTTGTGATATTATATAAATTTCATTATTCAACTATTCAACAAAGACTGTAACACCATTCAAAATGATATCACAAAATTTTTTTTTATTGAAATTTCATAATTATTTTGGCCAAAAGACTTACAGAAAAGATATTTAAAAAGAAACTAGAACAATAGTGAGAATCACTAAGTATAATGTTATGAGACTTAAATACAAGTTTTAAGATTTTTAATACTAGAACTAGAACTGGTCTTTCATCTTCAATGTTCAGGAATCTCTCGTCTTATTTAAATCTCCTATTATCCTACAACCCCTACAATGAATTGCAAATATGGTAAGAATTACTGGTATCTAACACCCAGTCAATAATATCATAAATAGAAAAATTGCAAGGAGTTATCATATAAATACCTTACTCAATAATAGCTTGCTTCTTTCTTGGCCTATTTGGATCTAGGAAGGCAACGTACTAAGGACAGTTTCTCTTTTAGTGCTCCCGCTTCTTGTAGAAGATGCACTTCGCTTGACTCTTATCGGGCTTTGGTTTCTTGGTCTAGCCCTGCATAGATGTTCCAGCTTGAACTTGCAACTTCTTGGACTTCAATACTTGAAGCATTTCTTCTAGCTAAGCTATCTCGAATCTACGACTGAATGCATCACTCGTAACCACCAATATGATACAACGCACCATGGTTCGATCATTGAGCCACTTCTGGTAAGTATCTCTAATTGACCCATATGCGTTGGGAGCTGGCTCTTCAGGTGCCGGATTTGTCAAGATATATAGGATCCTTTCATGTTCTAGAACAACCTTCAACTTATGGTACCAATTACCAAAATTAGGCTCCACCAACTTATTATTGTCCAATAATGATCGGAGTGAAAGAAAAGTGACCATGGCTCCACAAAGAAAAATCGAAATCTTAATTAGTAAATGATTTATTAAACCTAAAGAATTAGGCTTTAATTAAAAGGTTCTTTCACTATTTTATTCAAATTGGTAGCCTCTACCTCTAATTTGAAGAATTATCCTAATTTCTTAGTGGGTACTAGAATCCATATAGACTGCACACAAGCCTAACTTTTATTGGTCAATCAATGTACATCTAAGGATAGGTTCATAACCAATTGTTTCTTTAAACAACTTCTAATAATTTAATTTTTATTCCAATTTCTAATCAGTAGGCTTTGGCCTCCACTAAAATGGTTCAATTAGGTCCAACCATTAACATGACCATACTTGGTCCATCTAACCAATGAATGATTAAGCCCAACTTTGGTTGATCAACCTAACCAATATTTAGAGAGATGTGGCCAAGAAATCATATTATGAATGACAATTCCATTAGTTGATAAGAATCAGACCTTTGGGCCTTCATTGATTATCCAACTAATGGACCCATTATCACTCATTTAATAGGAAGCTATGATCTAGTTATCACCATAACTATTTCATTTCTTAACATTTGGTTAATTTGATTTAGAAAAGAGAGTCAGATGAACTAGATAATCATGATCCTCCCACTGACTTCACCAAGTCAAATTAAAGAAGATCATAGATAGGCTAGTCTAAGAGCACCTAAATCAATCATACTGATTTACCTAGCTGACATGGGTCAGCTCGAATTATCAAGTGATCTGATCAAAATGCAACTTCATTGAGAAGGTCGGGTAACTAAGAACGATAGGAGGAATATACCATTAACTCATCAAAGATCGAATCAGTGAGAGTAGCTCTGAATTAAGGACCACTAGTCATACATTGCCAGACTTACCTTAGACACCAAGTCGTTAATTAGTTTCAACTAGATCAACCTAATAGTTTGGGCTAGACCACTTAGCCAAGAATCAAGTTTATTTTGGTTCTCATTAGGACATGGACTTGACCAACTACAACTATTGTAATTGATCTAAAGAATCCTTGACCTAATGTAAGACAACATTTAATTAGATTTAGTCAATTCTCTAATTAAGTCCATTTTTTAATCTAACCTTAGGTCTAACAAATTAATGGACCTAATTCTGTCTAACCCATTAACCCAAGTATGATGATTTTTTGTCTTAGGATATTCAATTCACAATCCTAGATCCTAAACAAATAACTCTTAATTCTTAATTAAGTTTTGGGCTGGGAGTTGGGGTTTGATATTTCAAAAATAATTTTTATGTTTATAAAATATTTTTATAATATAGTTCTACCAATTAGTTGCATGTTTGATTCATAATCAATATGCAAATAATATAAACGGAAATATACTTTAGATATAATCTAAACATATTCATATAATTTAAATTAAAATAATTTTAATTTTAATTAATCATAAATCATCTTAGATCAAATATAACATATTTATGATCATAAAAATTTGATTAAAATACTTTCAATTAAGTCATAAAATCTCTTAGATCAAATCTAAAATTTTATGATTAGGATTTTAGATCAGTACGTACTAGGACAATCTTTACACTATAAGGGATAAACCGTACAGCAAGATAATCTTATAAATTTGTTTGTGCGATCTAAAATTTAATTTTAGATTTAAACATTGGATTATAATTTAAATCTAATATAAATAAATAATCAAAATATGCATAAAAATCATATTTTAAAAATCCAAGGCTCTGATACTAATTGAAGGAAAAGTCTAGGGTTGTTTGTAGGTATTTTGAATTTTTTTTGAAAACTAGATCAATGAAAGCAATAAATTAATCATATTAATTTATTAAAATATATAAATAAACTCTATATCTAGCATCTAATAACATGATCTATGAATATAAATAAATCTAAAATTAAATATTAAATAAAGATAATGATGTTGATCATATCAACATCAAATCAAGACTAGATCTAATCTAGTGGGAGAAAAAGATTGAATCACTTTTAGCTTTTGTAAGTTAGAAACTCCACTTACTGATCCGAGGATGAGGTCATTGCTTTAAGTCACATACATATCCGACCACTATAGAAAGTCCACATGAAGCCTCAATCCTTGATCTGATGTCCAGTAACTAAAAATCAACACAATATGCTAGTATAGTGTTGATCTTTCTTCGATGGTTGATGGCGAAACTCTTTCTTTGATTAACTTGAATCTTTCAAAGAACCAAAGAAGAGATAGGAGGATCTAAAAGAACTTCTTTTCTTCAGATTTTTTTCTCAAAAAGATTATGAAAAGGATCTAAGAGAAACCCTAGAGAAGATCTCTCTTCTCTCTTTCTTTTCTCTCACCTAGACACAACAACTTGTGTCTTTACAAAGCACCACTCCCAAGAACCCTTTGTGCCCAAGACTCCCATGCCCAAACCCTGTTTCAAAGGGTTAATTCTTATAAAAATTTCATATACTAACTCCCTTTAAATAGTGAGTTATGAGAGAGTCCTTATCTAGGTAAAATACATAAAAAGGCAATGTCCAAATTGAGCAAGGATTTGGGTGCCCAACTCTTGAGTGCCCCCTCCCTTCTTTTTGTATGGACACCAGGGAATATGTGCACAATAATCTTCTACTTCCCATAGAAAAATTAGAGAAAACTTAGATGGGTTGGCACTTCAACAAAATAAGGAAAGTTGATGTGTGAAACTCTATCCAATAGAGTCTTAGGTCAAAATAACTTGTTTGTTTTGATCTATTCCACAACTAATTTCATTCTAAAAAGATGAAAGGCACAAAAGGGGTGTAAAGACTCTTTGAAAATAAAATTTCTCATGCAAATTCTAAGAAAATTGGGTGGGGGGGCATGGAAAGCAAGGTGGCACGAGATGGAAAAATCCTAGTCACACTAGAACTTCTAGTTTTGACGTGATCAAATTTATTATTTGAACCCAATTAAATCAAAACTAATGCAACCCAATTAGAGGTGATCTTAGTCTAACTAAGAGCCTAATTAAATTAGATTAAATCAAATTTAAATTTAATTTAATTTTTAGTCAAATTAAAAATTAGGTGCATAAAAGTCCTAATTGAATAGGGATTTGTTCTATCTTATAATTAGCTTATCCAATAAATCAATTGGACTTGATCCAATCAAGTCCAAACCAAAACTAATTAAATCTTTTTTAATTAGACTCAATCTCAGCTTAATTTTTCAATCAAATTGAGCCAATTAGCAATTCGATTACTAATTGATCCTCCTAGAATGCTTGCACTAGGTCAAACATCAATCGTATTGATTATTTGACCTTAGAACAATTTTAAATTATTGATCAACCATCTGATCAGATTGAAACCTCTTATATGTGTGACCTCATAGGCTTAAACCTAAGCCAATAGTATAGAAATAAATTTTTATATCAATTGAAGTGACCATCTAGTATTGGTACTCGGTGGCTAGATAGGTCGAATGTATAAAGCTATACTCTTAGAACTTGCGTGGATATGGTTTTTGTTGAGAATAAATCCCGCTCCCACCAAAGTCTAGTTTGATGCTTAGCCTGATGCAACTGGTAATCATGAAAGCGCTTCGATTGAAAATTCTTTCTTCAATGGCCGAATGCCTTAGCGATCGAACCCCAACCGAACTCCTCTAGCGGTGGAGCCCCAGCCACACTCCTTCAGCAGCTGAACTCCTTCAAAAGCCGAACTTATTATGGACCTCTCCTTCAGTCGGATTCTTTTACGAGCCGAACTCCTAAATTTTTTCTTCAGTCAGGTTCCATCAGGAGTGGAACTCCTTATGGATCTTTCCTTCAGTCAGATTTTTGCAGGAGTTGATCTTCTTCCAGATTTCTCCTTCAGTCGGATTCCTCTAGGAGCCAAACTCCTTCCGAACCTCTTCTTCAGTCAGATTTCTCTAGGAGTCGAACTTCTTCCAAATTTTTTCTTCAATCGAATTTCTCCAGGAGCCAAACTCCTTTCAGACATCTTCTTCAATTGGATTCCTACAAGAGCCAAACTTTTTCTGAATCTTGCCTTCAGTCGGATTTCTCCAAGAGCCAAACTTCTTTTGGACATCTCTGTCAATCGAATTCCTCCAGGAGCCGAACTTCTTCTGAACCTCTCCTTTAGTCAGATTTCTATAATAGCTGAGCTCCTTACGAACCTCTTCTTTAGTCAGATTTCTTAAGAAGTCGAACTTCTTCTGGACTTCTCCTTCAGTCGGATTCCTTCAGGAGCTAAACTCCTTTTGAATATCTCCTTCAGTCGAATTTCTAAAGGAGCCAAACTTCTTTCGAACTTTTTCTTCAGTCTGATTTCGAATGCCTGCTCACTCCAGATGGTTACGATTATTATTATCAGTCTATTACGAGCGACACCTCTCTCCATAATAAATTCTATGAGGTCCAGAGCATCCCACTACCGGATGGTTACAACAAGCTCCATCTATAAAAAGGAACCCTCTAGATATGTTTTCTCTAAGCTTTCTTCTTCTTCCCTAAAACTCTACCGAATTCATACTCGAGCACTTCATTTTTGTTGGCCAAAAGAGCTGACTTGATCGTTAGAGGATCCTATCAGAGCCACCACCACCGACTCCAAACAAAACTTTATTTTGCAGATCACCAATGGTGACCTCATCTTTTTCAACTAAAGCTCGATCCGACGTCAACCAAATTCTGCACCAACAGGATTGGCGCAAGAGGAAGGATCCGCTATTTCTGATATTTTCTTGATCTTAAAGGAGTGCTCAGTAGTGATCTCTCTTCTTCTTCTCTAGAGTTCTTTTCGAAAAAAAAATACCTCCCAAGAAAGCTTCGACTCGACGATCAACGACCTCTACAATCAGATCCCATCCAGATAAATCTGCTCCAACTCTAGCTCTAGTAACTCAAGCTCCACCTGTAGTCATAGTGGATGCGAAGCAGTTCAACCTGCTGGTCCAGTAAGTTTGCAGTCTCACAGAGATAGTGTAGGTCATACATCGGTAGGCTTCGGTGCCAATTCAACTGGAGCAAGCTCTTTCGAAGCCCCATGATCCGGTTGGGGGATGGCCGACTTGGGCTAGCCGACCGGTGACCTCCGAAAAAAGGAAACAGAGGGTGGAGAGCCATTGCTCGGACTATGATTCAACCCCAGGAGAAGCTTTGCTCCCATCCCACCAGAAAACTCTGAAGATCAACGATCATGAAGATCTCCTAAATCAAAGGCTTCAGAAAATGAGCCGATGGATTGAAGAACTCCACCACGTCGCCTCGGCTCTCCATGATGATGTTTGCACCAATCCTCCTTTTTCTCTCTGAATTATGCAAGAGCCGATTCCGTCGAACTTCAAGCTTCCCCAGCTTGAAAGCTACGATGGAACTTCTAATCCGATCGATCACCTGAAGGCCTTTCGGACGATGATGCTGCTTCATGGCACACCAAATGCCACCTAATGCCGAGCTTTCCCATCTACCTTAAAGAAAACAACAAAAAACTGGTACTTGATATCGAAGCTAGGTACGATCTTCTCGTTTAACCAGATGAGCCATTAGTTTGCGTCTTACTTCATCAGCAGTCGATGTCCCCATCGAGGTTCAGATTCTCTGATGAATATTAAGCAGAAGGAGGGAGAATCTATTCGGGCTTATGTCATCTGGTTTAATGCTACTGCATTGGAGGTCCAAAATCTGGATCAGTCTGTTGCGATGGCCGCACTCAAGGGCAACCTTTAGAAGAACGATTTGCTATTCTCCCTGGAGAAGAAGTACCCCAGAAACTTTGTCGATCTGCTAGCTCGGGCTGAGGGATATGTCCATGCAGAAGAAGCCTTTAAGTTGAAGGATGAAGAAGCCATAGGAGAATGATGGGCGGGCGAGTCTAATAGACCCACCACTGAAGGAGGGCCAAATGAAGTTCAGTCGTGCTCAAGAACTCCCCACAAGTGCAAGCGAGCCCGAACTCCCCCTCGAGCTCATCATCAAAGAAGCTCCAACAGAAGGGTGCGAAGAAGTTCTCCCCCCGAAAGATTCCACAACTATGCCCCCCTTAATGTTAGTAAAACTCAAGTTCTGATGGAAATTAAGAATCGACTACCAAGATTAGAAGAATTACGTTCTCCTCCAAATAAGTGCAATCGAAGTAAGTACTATCTCTACCATCATGATCACGGTCATGATACTGAAGAATGCATTTAGCTTTAAGACGAAATCGAAGAGCTCATCAGGAGAGACCGGTAGGGTCAATTCCTCAGACACCGATCTGAAGCAAAAGAAGAGTAACCAAGGGCTCTTTTGCAACCGGGGGAGACCCATGGGGAGGGATCTTAAAGAAGCTAATCCCTACGTGGAAGTATCAATACCATGATCGGGGGACATCGGCAAGAAAAGATATTAAGAAGCTACATAGTGTCAACATTAAAATTTTGAAAACTTGCAATATCATTAACCACTTTTCAATAAAGAATTCTTATTTCAATATTCCTTTCTTTTGTGAATTATAATAGAAAAAGATTAAGCTAGACTTCTTTTTTAGGCCAGATAGAAGGCTTTTGGTATAGGAGATAAGATCTCCTTCAACCTCGGTTGGAGATAAGATCTCCTCCGAGCTCCAACTTCAACCTCGATAGGAGATAAGATCTCCCCCGAGCTCCAACTTCAACCTCGATTGGAGATAAGATCTTTTCCAAGCTTCAACTTCAATGTCAACATCAACAGAAGATAAGATCTTCTTCAACCTCGGTTGAAGATAAGATCTCTCCCGAGCTCCAACTTCAACCTTGGCTGGAGATAAGATCTCTCCCGAGCTTCAACTTCAACCTTAACTGAAGATAAGATCTCCTCCGAGCATCAACATCAACGTCATTAGGAGATAATATCTCTCCCGAGCTCCAACTTCAACCTCGACTAGAGATAAGATCTCCCCTGAGCTCTAACTTTAACCTCAGCTTGAGATAAGATCTCCCCCGAGCTTCAACATCAACGTCAATAGGAGATAAGATCTCCTTCAATCTTGGCTGGAGATAAGTTCTCCCATGAGCTTCCAAGAGTTTCGACCTTAATAGGAGATAAGATCTCCTTCAACCTCAGTAGAAGATAAGATCTCCCCCGAGCTTCAACCTTAATAGGTGCGAGCTCAAAAAAGAACTTCGACAGTCATCTTTTTTGTACTCCCTTCCTTCGAATTTCGAACTCGAAAGTGGGGGAACTATTGTTGGGGATAAACCTCACTCCCACCGAGGTCCAGTCTGATGCTTAGCCTGATGCAACTGGTAATCACAGAAGAGCTTTGATCGAGAATTCTTCCTCCAGTGATCAAATGCAAGCCAAACTCCTCAGCGATCGAACCCCAGTTGAACTCCTCCAACGGTCAAGCCCTAGCCGAACTCCTTCAGCAGCTGAACACCTTTAGAAGCCAAACTTATTACAGACCTCTCCTTTAGTCAAATTCCTTCAGGAGTCGAACTTTTTTTGAATTTCTTCTTCAGTCAAGTTCCTCTAGGAGCTGAACTCCTTATGGACCTTTTCTTCAGTTGGATTCCTACAGGAGCCGAACTCCTTCCGAATTCTCCTTCAATTGGATTCCTTCAAGAGTCGAACTCTTTCCAAACCTCTTCTTTAGTTGGATTTCTCCAAAAGCCAAACTTCTTCCAAATTTCTCCTTTAGTCGAATTTCTTCAAGAGCCGAACTCCTTCCAAACATCTTCTTCAATCAAATTCCTACAAGTGCCAAACTTTTTTCAAACCTCTCCTTCTGTCGGATTTCTCTAGGAGTCGAACTCCTTTCGGACATTTTCTTCAGTCAGATTCCTTCAGGAGTCGAACTTCTTTCGAACCTCTTCTTCAATCAGATTCCTATAGTAGCTGAGCTCCTTCTGAACCTCTCCTTCATTCAGATTTCTCAAGAAGCCAAACTTCTTTTGGACTTCTCCATCAGTCGGATTCCTTCAGGAGTCGAACTCCTTCTGGACATCTTCTTCAGTCAGATTTTGAACGTCTGCTCCTTCTGAATGGTTACGACTGTCATTATCAGTCTATTATGAGTGACACCTCTCTCTGTAATAAATTTTACGTGGTTCAGAGTGGCCCACTATAGAACGGTTATGATAAGCTTCGTCTATAAAAAGGGATCCTCCAAAAATGTTTTCTCTAAGCTCTCTTCTTCTTCTCCAAAACTCTATCAAATTCATATCCGAGCACTCCATTTCTGTTTGCCATAAGAGCTAACTTGATCGTCAGAGGGTCCAACCGAAGCCACCACCATCGACTTCAAACAGGATTTTGTTTTGCAGGTCACCGACGGCGATCTCATCTTTCCCAACTCCAGCTCGATCCGACGTCAACTAGATTTTGCACCAACAGTTTTCATATAATTTATCTCCTTGAACTACATACTCATAGGACAACTTAAGGTTTAACTATGAATCCTAATTAGATGATCCACATTATATTTGAAAATTATAAATCTATCTCATGAACTACTTTGGCCTAGGTTTTGTTGAATTGAAATACAATGATTCTTTTTCTCCAAGCTCTTAGAGTAGTCAATCTTATCTTGATCACTCACCGACTTCACAAGTACTTAACTGTGCTAAAAAATCTTTCATCACTAAATTAGAAATTTAGATAGTCTAGTACTAAAGCATAGTTAGTTGCTTGCAAGCCATCATGATGATCTCAGATCTAAGAGACACTTATACCCATATCCCATCAGAGCAATTCTTGATAGCAGAATGCTCCAAAGTTGACCACGTTTAGTGATGATGCATCACTATATCTCATCTATATACTATACCAGTATCTCCACACTTCTTGGTTAAGAGGACAACTAACTTATATAGTGCACAATGACCTATACTCGATAATTATTGTCGTCCTAATTAACAACGTATCATTTGGTCATAAATAATTTAAGAACTAATCGATAAATCCTCTCTTTATCGAAACTAAATAGTCCTAAAAATTTCATCACAACATGGAGTTCGTTAAAAGATGTAGATTTATTATGAAAAATATTAGAATAAAATTTTATTCAATAATAAATTATATATAATTATAAAATAGCATAATCATCAATAGACTGATGATTGGCTTTGAAACATATTTTTCAATAATATCCTGATAGTCAATGCCTTCATGCTAGATATACTCTTTCGCCACTAATCTAGCTTTGAATGTCTCTACATTTCCATCTGCACCAATCTTTCTCTTGAAGATTCATTTACACTGAATAAGTACAATACCTTTAGGTGGATCTACCAAGGTCTAGACTTGATTCGAGCACATTAAGTTAATTTCTGACTTCATTGCCTCTTGCTATTTCTCAGAGTCAATATCTCATAGCACCTCATCATAGATTTTGGAGTCATCTCCATGTATTCTATTTTCTATGATGAACATTTTTTCTACATCCTCTAAAATAATATCTAAGTATCTCTCAAGAGGATGAAAAATTCTACTAGACTTATGAGGTGGAGGAGGTAGTGTATATTGGCTTAGACTAAAGTGGTTCCTCAACTCGTTGCTCTTCAGAGAATTTCTATTCTAGCCTGATCTGTCTTCCTATGCCTCTATCTTGAATAAACTATTTTTCAAAAAAGATAGTGATAATTATCATAAAATACTAAATAATAGTAATAAATTAAATATTAATTAATATTTATTTAAAATAAATTAATATTTTTATTAATATTTTATAGGAAAAAAGTCCAACAATGTAAAGAGCTTGATTTATGGATTCTAATGCAATAAATTTTACTCAAATCAGAGCTAAAACGAAAATAGTTATGAAGCCCAAAAGTTTAAAATAAAAGAAAAATAAAAAAATAGATCGGTGCATGGTGGACTGACCGACTGGTCCATGGAATAGGCACAGACTGGCCAGCTCAGTAGGTGTGGCCAATCAGTGGTTGCCACATGGCAAACCTAGACCACTAAGAGGTCTATGCAATTTTTATCATGGCCTACGGGGGCAAATTCATCATTTTGTTGGGCAAGGAATGTGGGGATTGGTTCAAGTCTATGCTATGCTCGATCCACAGCGGTCCACGAGCATAGTAGATGTGCGATCGGGTGGCCAAGAGCGATCCTGATTTAGATTCGATGGGGGCGATTTGAGCGCTGATGGATGGCTATAATTTGAGCATTGATGGATGATTGAGAAGGCAGTCGATGGTCATCTGATGGTTGATATTATTTTCCAGTTTGAATAGGACTTCCTAGGCTTCTTGAGCATGATCCAACGACCAATATCGCTCCAAATTAAGATCCTACGGTTGAAAATCAATCCAGAGCTGATTTTGGTGGATTTTTGAGTGATTTTGCAGTGTTTGATCAAGATCCAACGGCCAAGATTTCAACAGGCATGAATAATTCGAGCCAAACTTGAATTAGACTCTAACAAGGACTCACAAACTCCATTTTTCTCTATTTAAAGTCGATTATGCCAGAAATCAATAGAGAGTAGCCTGGAGGGGCCTTCCAAAGTCCTGTTCCAACCTCTTTCTCTCTCCCTTCTCATCTTCTCTTCTCTCTTCTTCTTCTTCTTTTCTTTTATTTTTATTTTTCTTTATCTGAGAGATTCTATGATGCCGCAAGCTACAAGGGTCAAAATCATGTACGGCTGAGATCTTGTATCCAGGGGAGTAAGAAAAGTCTTTCAAATATGAGAGTTTGTAATTTGAAACCTATCTTTCTTTTATTGGGCAATAAAATTTCTTCATCTTTTACATGCTTTTCTTATTCATGCTCTATTGCTTTCATTTTCCTACAATTTATAGCTAAAAGATAGATCATGATTGTAGATAAATACGGTCTGTACTTAAGTTAGAATAAATTATAAAATTTATATTTTAATATTTAATTTCTTATAATTTATACCCAAAGAGATAGATCGTGATCGTAGAATGATATGATCTATGCTTAGATTAGGATAAATTATATAAATTAATATGATTTATGTTTATTTTTGATTACATGATCTAAATAGTCTATGTCTGTGAGATGGATCATGATTGTGTTAGATATGGTCCATGTTCAATAGAATAGGTTATGTTAGAATCTGATCAATGAAAGATATACCTTATAAGATTGCATGTTGATAATGAAAAGATTGTATGAATCAATTATAAATTTAAATATTGAAAAATAAAACTAAAATCCTAGATAATTTTTTTTATCTATTTCTTCTTAATTTCAAAAATATTAATTAATTAAAATTTACTTTTTTTATTTTAATTTGCTAAATCTAAATTAATGTACTTTAATTTACTTATTTAAATTTTTATTTTAAAATTAAATTTATTTTTTAATTAAATTGAATGTAACTTAGTCTTTAATTTTTGATAAAATTGATATCCGACTCACCACTATCCTACTTAATATTAAAATTGAATGTAAATTTTATTTGATGCTGTAATGACAAGCAGTCAAATTTTTGGCATCGCTGTCGGAGATTATTGCATGATTGCTTCAATTAAAAAAATAAATAATTAATTAATTAATAAAAATAAAAAAATTAAGAAAAATGATTTTATGTTTATTGCTCTTTAATTCTATTTAGTTATTATTATCTTTCATAACTAATTTCTTACTTTAATATTAATTTATTATCTTTTTATAGCTTATTAATTTACTGCCTTTTAAGACTTAATCACTTGAATTTACTTTCTTTTGCAAAACTACACAATCAAAAACTAAAAAAAAATATCTATATAAAGACCAAACCATAAAGCCTTAAAAAATCAACGACATCTCATAATACTTAATTAATTAAGAATAACCATAAATATTATATAAAATTAATTTTTTAACATGTTTGGATATCTTATTTAATTTGTATTGTATATTCATAATATACTTTAAGTGCATAATCCATTAAATAAGATAAGATGAAAATTTGATCATCTTTTCTTAGCCCACAAACCACCATCCTTCATATTGCATTGACCTAGACCTTAACTTAAAATCAATTAGACATTACCCCTAAGGATAATTAAGCTCATTAGGATAAGGAACCCTAAGAGTTGGACTGGGTTAGGGTTAGTCAGTTTGACTGCTGTTTAGGCAAATGATTCAGAGACTGCATTCCGAAGGAAGGTGGTTACTTAATTGATTTCATTAGCTTACCTAGCCAAGATAATTAGTGTCTAAGAAAAGCAACAAGAGGACTCCCACCAACCTTACATTTATCAGACCAGTTGAGTGGTTAATTCTTTACTTGAAGGGCTTGAAGGTGACCTTGGCAGTTAGGAGCTGTCTAGATCTAGGTTAATCCTAGGACAGAGAGTCCATGCTTACATAATTTGTTTGCCATTATAATTCAAATCCTAATTAAAATACTCTCCTCTATCATCTCTAGATCTAGGATCATCTAGGCTTTTTTCTTTAGAATTCTTTCTCCTCATCTCTTTTCTTATTTTTTTAAATAAAATAAAATAGATAATAACTAAAAGAAGATTACTCTGATCTAGAACCCTTGATTGCATATATTAAAATAATCAGAACAATCTGAGATGGATCTTAAAAGTAGAGTGCATGAGTTGTCCCATAGATTAGATAGTCTAATAGCTAATAGAAATCCTTTATATCCATCTTTTCTTTCTACACAATAAGTTTGTGCAATTTGTTCGAGCCCCATCCATTATACAAGTGAATGCCACACCAATTTTTTGAGTACATGTACGAGTAAGTTTATCAAGATCAAATCTAAATTACCTACAGACCAGGAAATAATCCATACTTTAACACTTACAATCTAGTCCAGGGGGCTTAATCAGATTTCTCGTGGCAATCACAACCAATGATTACCCTGATGCCATAAGGATCCACATTTATGGATGCATCTTATGATATGCCCTACCCATATTATCAATCTTCTTCAAATAATAATGAGTCAACTTCTAAAGAGAAGATTTAGCAAGCATTAGAACTTACCAATCAACCATTGAATAATCCAAATGACCAAAGGCTTAACTCTCTAGAAAAAAAATCTAGAAATTTTGATAAAATCAACTTTTGATAATTCATCTACCCTTCATAAATTCATGCAAAACACGGACCAACTTATAAATTCTAATTACCAAGCCATAAATTCAAATTTTTAAGCCATTGACATCTAGAAAAGTAGATAGGTCAGTTAGTCATGGCTTTTAGTGAAAGTGAGTTGTCTAATCAATCCGAGAGTGAACCTGAGGGACCACATCTAACTAAAAATTTTACTGTCCCTATAATTCTTTTGGAACAATCACATATAACTCTCAAAAATAATATGGTCATAGAGCAACCCTATATAACCAAAAAGACCCTCTTAGACCATATCACTAAGATAGCAAAATATAGGATAGAGCCAGCATGGTGGGATAAACCAATTCCATCATCATCCTCTTTACCTATGGTCATAGAGCAAAAATTTAAAACTAAAAAGACCCTCTTATACCATATAATTGAGAAAAGAACATATAGAAAAGAACCAGAATTATGGGACAAACGAATTCGATCATCTTACTTATATATGGATCCATCCCTAAGTGTCCTAGAATTACCCAGTCCTTTTAATAGGAATGGACAAACCGATGTGATTGATGGAATTAATAGAGACTTCCCAAGAACCACAAGTAAATAACACATTAGAGGAAACTTCATCCATAATTCTTTCCCAAAATTCATTAAATCCCTATTTTGTCCATAATGAGATGGATGATTTTGATGATGATGGGTACAATACAGAAGTAAATGACCATGTAGATATACCCTACCTTAAAACCACCCTACTATGGATTGAAAAATTTGAGCCACCACCTAGCCCACCAAAAGCTCTCTTATTTGAACCACCAGTTGACCTCGAATTGAAATCACTTTCTGATATACCTACAGACACACTACTAGTGATACCTACCCAGGAAGAACAACTCATAGATGTTCTAAAAGCACATAAAGAAGCTATAGAATGGGATATTGCTGATATGAGGGATAATAATTTTAAAATTATTTTTTTTATATTTGATACTACTTTTGAGGACTATCTTCAAAATTTATCTATAATATTAAAATGATATATGAAGATAGATTTAAAATTAATTTGAAAAAAATGCCAAACTTTGGATCAGGAAGAGTTGAGGCCAAAATACAGTAGACCCGAAAAAGGGATTATGGTAGATCAGGTTATAATTGAAAAAATTTCTAAACCACCACTCTCGATTTTGGTCCATCACACACAATTTCTTCTTGATTATCATAAGTACTATAATAATAATAAACTTTGGAATAGCATACTTGCTTTAAATAATCTATTGATTAGGGCTAAATCTAACCATCAAAAAGTATTTCATGAATGATTTACTACCATAATGACAAGGCCTCCTGATTGGCTCTATCTTTTTGAAAACTTAAAGGATGTTCAAAAATTAATTATACCTAAAACTCCTTCATAGGGTCCGACTAAAGATGTTAAACTTAGCGCTTACTGAAAGGCAACCTAGATTTTTTATGTTTAATAACTTTTTATTTATTTTTAGTTTATCTTTCATTCTGGTATAAGTTGGGGGGAGAACCACAGACCCTTGCTAGACAAAGAATAAATAAAACCCAAACTGAGCCAAGAATATACTAAAATAGGTGAACTCTTTTCTTGTTATCTTTTTGTCATTTATTACACTATTATTTTTTCCTTCATTGAGGAAAATGAAAATTAAGTTGAGGAGGAAGGATAAATGAATTTTTTTTAATTCCCCAAGCATGATAATAATTAGTCTTATATACCTAATTTCTTGTGTAACTGATTTAGTGCCGATTCAAAGTTTTTTAGGCATTTTAATCAATGATTGATTGATGGATTAAAGAATTTTTAAAATACTAAGGACCACATTGTTAAGAAAATCCTATAAATGGTTAGGTCTATAATAGGATAAATTTTTAAGTGATTCTAAAATCTTCTTCTAGTCTATATTCAATAAAGAATCTACTATGTGGGTATGAAAAAAATTTTAAAAAATATAAAAAAATAATAAAAATAAAAAAAAGAAAAAAATAGAAAAATAAAAAGCAAGTTCTAAACATTGGTTTTCCACCAAGTAAGTCCCGTTGCCTAAGTAAGCAATGTTATTCGCATCAAAAAGTGGGCAATGTGAAGAAGTTTGTTATTAGTTAGGTTTAACTTGTAGCCTAATTGACTCGAGTCAGTAAGTTTGAGAGGTATTCTACACCTAATGCCTTAAAGTCAACTGATTTAGGAGTCATTAGTCCAAAGCTCGCTACAAGGATCAAATAGAAAGCTTAAGAGGTTAAAACATTACACTAGCTATAAAATAAATAAATAAATAAAAACTTTAGTTCATACTAAAGATAGAGGATTTAAAGAATAAAGATGGAGAATTGGTCAAAAAAAAGTTCTAAAATTTTCTATTCTTCACTTAACCACTATTTGGGATAGAATTAATAATCTGATGATGCATTTATTAAATCTCTAACTAGGTATCAACTGACTTTAAGATAACCAGAAGAAACTTTTACATCTTATCGAGTTGGTACGTATCTCTATTTTTTTCTTTTTACTTGAGGATAAGTAAAACTCAAGTTGGAAGGTATGATAATTATCATAAATTACTAAATAATAGTATTAAAATAAATATTAATTAATATTTATTTTAAAAAATTAATATTTTTATTAGTATTTTGTAAGAAAGAAGCCTACCAATGCAAAGAGTTTAATTTATGGGTTCTAATACAATAAATTTTACTCAAATTGAAGCTAAAACGAAAAAGTTATGAAGCCCAAACATTTAAAATAAAAGAAAAACAAAAAAAACTAGATCAGTGCACGGTAGACCGATCGATCGATCCATGGAATAGGCATAGATCGGCTAGCTCGGCAGGCACAGCCAATCAACAGCTGTAAGATGGCGAACCTAGACTTCTAAGAAGTCTATTCAATTCTCATCATGACATATAGGGGCAAATTCATCATTTTGTCAGGCCAGGCGCATGGGGATTGATTCGGGTCTACATTGTGCTCGATCCATGGTGGTCCACGAGCATAGTAGAAGTGTGATTGGATAGCCGAGAGCGATCTCGATTCAGATCCGATGGCTATGATTTGAGCGCTGATGGATGGCTGCGATTTGAGCACTGATGGATGGCTAAGAAGGTAGCCGATGGTCATCCAACGACTGATATTATTTCTCGATTTGAACAAGACTACTCAGGCTTCTTAAGCATAATCTAATGGCTAATATTGCTCCAAATTAAGATCCTATGGCTGAAAATCAATCCAAAGCTGATTTTGATGGATTTTTGAGTATTTTTAGGGCGTTTGATCAAGATCCAACGGCCAAGATTTCAACAGGCATGAATAATTCGAGCCAAACTCATATTAGACTCCAACAAGGACTCACAAACTCCATTTTTTCTTTATTTAAAGCTTGTTATGCTAGAAATCAATAGAGAGTAGCCCGAAGGGGCCTTCCAAAGCCCTATTCCAACCTCTTTCTCCCTCCCTTCTCTTCTTCTCTTCTCTCTTCTTCTTCTTTCTTTTTTTTTAATTTTTATTTTTCTTTATCTAAGAGATTCTATGATGCCGCAAGCTATAAGGAACAAAATCATGTACGGCAGAGATCTTATGTCTAAGAGAGTAAGAAAAGTCTTCCAAGTAAAGAAGTATGTAATTTGAACCCTATCTTTCTTTTTATTGGACCATAAAATTTTTTTATCTTTTACATGCTTTTCTTATTCATGCTCTAATGCTTTAATTTTCTTATAATTTATAGCTAAAGAGATATATCATGATCGCAGATAGATACGATCTATGCTCAAGTTAGAATAAATTATAAGATTTATATTTTAATATTTAATTTTTTATAATTTATACCTAAAGAGATAGATCATGAGCATAGAAAGATACGGTCTATGCTTAAATTAGGATAAATTATAAAAATTAATATGATTTATATTTATGTTCTTTGATTGTATGATCTAAATAGTCTATGTCTGTGAGATGGGTTATGATCGTGTTAGATATGGTCCATGCTCGGTAGAATAGGTTATATTAGAATCTGATCAATGATATATATATATCTTATAAAATTGCATGTTGACAATAAAAAGATTATATGAATCAATTATAAACTTAAATATTTGAAGATAGAATTAAAACCCTAGACAATTTTCTCTATCTATTTTTTCTTAATTCCAAAAATCCTAGTTAATTAAAATTTACTTTCTTTTATTTTAATTTGCTAAATCTTAATTAATCTACTTTAGTTTATTTATTTAAATTTTTATTTTAAAAATTAAATTTATTTTTTAATTAAATTGAATATAACTTAGCCTTCAATCTTCGAGAAAATTGACACCCGACTCGTCACTATCCTACTTAATATTAAAATTGAATTTAAATTTTATTTGATGCTGTAATGACAAGTAGTTAGATAGTATCTTAATTAATAATCACATTGTGGTCTTCAAAAAGATAGAAATAATATTCTAAAAACTTCTTAGGATATTCAATGAATCGAGCTCTAAGGGACCTAGATTCTAACTTATCTGCATGTTGTGTTTTAACATGAACCAAACAACTCCAAAACTTGAGATAACTTAGACTCAATTTCTTTCCATGCCACATCTCATATAGTGTGGTACGAACGATCTTAGAAGAAACCCTATTCAGTAAATAAATGGCTATTAAAAGACTATGACCTAAAGATAATTAAAAAGGTTAGTGAAGCTCATTATAGAATGGACGATATCTAATAGAATCTAGTTTCTCCATTCTTGAACCCCATTGAGTTGAGGCATTCTAGATGGAGTCTACTATGAGACCATGCTATACTCCTTAAGATAGTCTAAAAGTTTTCTGCTAAGGTATTCATCTTCTTGATCTAATCGAAGAACCTTAAGAGATTTTTTGGTTTGTTTTTCTACTTCATATCTGAATTCTTTAAATATTTCAAAGGTCTCAGACTTATGAAACTTAATGTACACATACCCATACCGAGAGAAATCATCGATAAAGATAATAAAATAGACAAAACCACTTTTGGCTGGCACATCGAATGGGCTGCAGACATCTATATGCACCAAAGCAAGTAACTCTATGGTCCTTTCTCCATATCCCATAAAGGATAGCTTGATCTTTTATCTTAAAAGCATGATTGACCAATCAGATATGACTTGGAAGTCAATGGACCCATTAGTTCAATTTTTTCCAATTTATAAATCCTGTCTTCTGCTATATGACCTAGCCTTAGGTGCTGCATGTACTTTACGTTTATACTATCTCTAGGTTGTTTAGATTCTAGGCATTCATACTTTGCTTGACATAATTTACAGATACATCAACATGCAACTGATAGAGATGGTTAATAAGAAAATCACTACCAACTTTATTATTATCAAAATGAATGATACAGTGGTCCTTATGAAAACTAATTACATATCCTTTTTGTATCAAATAGAATATAGAAATTAGATTTTGCTTGCAGCAAGTAAAAAATAATAGTTCCTAAGTTCTAAGATGCTCCTAGATGGTAGTCATAGAGGGTATGTTCCCACGATCGTAGCAACAATCTTTGCTCTATTCCTAATGCATAGAATCATTTTGCCATCCCTCATCCTCCTGCAATTCTTAAGATCCTACAAAGAAGTGCACAAATGAGCACTAGATCCAGAGTCAAGCACCTAATTGGATGTAGAAAAAACCATCAGGTTCGTCTCAATGACAAGCATACCTTCAGAAGGTCCTCCTTTTTTGTTTTTTAGGCTTATCAGGTAAGCAGGATAGTTCTGCTTTCAATGGCTGTCGAAGTTGTAATGGAAATACTTTCCTTCTCCATAGCCTTCTTCTTTAGTTCTACCTTCTTCTCCTTCTTTCTCTTAGTTTTCTGCTTTTTCACAAACTTGTTCTTCTTCCTAGAGGACTTTCTTTTAGATGAAGTCCACTCCACAATAAGTATCAAGCCTTTTGAACACTTCAAGGTGTCCTTAGTAGTCACCAGTATGTTCATGAGCTCAGCCAAGGTTCACTAGATCTTATTCATATAAAAGTTTATAATAAACTGCCCATATAAATTAATTAAGGACTATAGAATCAGATCAATCTACAAATTCTTATCCATGGACATGCCAAGCTTTTCAAGCTCCTCCATGTCCTTGATCATCGACAAGCAATGATTATGGACCGACTGCTCATCATGCATTTGCACCTTGAAGAGTTGCTTAGATACTTCGTAGTGCACTACACGGTTTTGCTCACCATACAACTCTTGTAGATGAGCTAGCATCTACTTGGCAATCTTCATGTCCTCGTATTGGTGCTGCAGCTCATTTGATATAAATACCAACATATAGCACCTGACTTTGTTATCATCGTCCAGCCACTTTTCATGAGATGCTCTCTAATCAATGGTCGGACGGACTAAAAGAAGGGGAAGGTCTTGGTCTAGGACATAGATCAGCTTTTGGAACTTAAAACTATTTTCAAGTTTTAGAGCCAATCCTTAAAATTTGGTCTAATCAGTCTATTGGTTTCTAAAATCCTAGCTAGGGGGCTGGAAGCAGACATGATTCCTATAAAGAGTCAAAATTTCTAGCTAGACTTTGTATTATGACTTAATCAATTTATTTTAAAAATTTTATGTTTAAAATAAATTTGGGCTTTCACTATTTTTTTGGATCCCTACACTTTCTTAAAAGAGATGCAAAAATCTTAGCAATTAAGAATTTTTAGTGGATGCTTTGGTTCCACTGGTTGGCTCACCACCACATCTAGCAGTTATTGGTAATGAGTCAGTCGATAAGTGGACAACTCTTGTCTAATATTTCTTTAAATATATTATAGCTAACTTCAGTCTCTAATTCATGAAGCTTACCGTACTCAAAATATTTCTCCACTCCTTAGTTAAGTTAGATCCATCATTTGCATGAAATGAATTCATGATTGCGACCCTCACCGTATCTAGAATATTGAGCCTAACCCTTCCTCCATCCCATAGCATCCCATTCCTAGTAGTTATGGTTGTATCTTTCTGGTGCAACTGAACCACTATATCCAACCTAGAACAATCAATCCCAAGAAGGGTCCGCACAACTACAATGGTGAAAGACCACTCAATTTAATATTTTATAGAAAGATTTTTAATTTACATCTTAATCCTAATTAGTCATAATAATTATGACTAATCTAGTGGCGTAGGTTCGCTTGAATTGTTGGCAACCCAATATAGAACTAGGTCAACCCAATTGGCTAGGTAAGTGAGATTAGGAGGGATATGCCATTTACTCACTATAAATGAATCATGAGTGAGTAGCTCCCAATTAAAGACTACCGATCATATCTGTTGGACTTACCTTAGACACTATTTATCAATTCAGAATTGATCGAGTTTGCCTACAATCCAGGCTCAAACTATGATTAGGTCTTGAAATGATCGATAACATATGACTGTTAATCGATCTTGACCAAATTTACAACTATTGGGTAGGTCAATTAAGCACTATTGATTCCATCCTAACCAACTCTTAATTCGGTTTGATCAACTACTCAAGCTAGACCTAATCAAGCTACCCACACCCTAAACCCATGTATTATGAAAATGTCTTAAATCTTTAATTCTTGACTTTTAGATCTAATTATTTTCATAACTTAATTTTTAATTAAGTGTAACAAGGTTCATAAATAACAAAGCAAAAAAATAGATTTTAGGATTTTTGGATCTCGAGTTTAGCAAAAAGTAAGTTTTTGTTTCTTCCATATGAGGATCATCATGCAGCACCCCTACACGCCATAAGAACACCCCATCATATGGAAAGTGAGGGCCTTTAAACCCTTATTTCTCTTATGATCGGATAGCCAAGATGACTACCTCAATCAGAATACTTTTACTACTACCAACATATCTAGATCTGTAACATGCATATATCACATATCTAAAATAGATTTAATCTAATCATGCTTTGCATACATCTCATGTATCTAAAAATATATCTCATGCATTTTTAAAATTCATAATATTTTTGATCTCATCAAAAATCTAATCTAGATCTATGCAATCTAGATCTATGAACCTACAACCTGGCTTTGATACCAGTTGAAGAAACTTTTTGATCGATCGGATCGGATTAGATCAGATGGAGCAAAATTTTAAAATTTTTTTCAATCTAATCTAGCCAAAGATTCATAAATCTAATTTATAGATCAAGATCTAAATATGCAAATGATAGCAAAAAATACAATCTTGTGTGGGTAGACGATCTTTCTGCTCTGATGATCTGAATTCGATGTCAAGATTTGCCTTCAAGCCACACACGTGCCCAACCTCTATCAATATCCACTCAGATCAGATCTAGATGTCTTCTCCTTACTCGATTTGATTTCAAAAATTTAGATTTAGATCTCCAAGTCTTGTCTTCGATCGAATCATCGACAGCACCTCAATCGACACACAAGTAGTCTTCTTTTTATTCTTCTTGCATGGATAGCACTTCGACATTCGAAGCCTTGATCAGCCTAACACTTGGGCATGGGAGAGAGAGGATCTAGAAGAAGGAAGGAGACATGGAGATGGTGGAATAAGGTTTCACACTTGGCAACTAGAATGGCCAAACCCTTTGGCCTAGTATCCTATTTATAGAAAATAAGAGACTTAGAGTCCTAGGGCTTTAAGACTTTAATCGGATCAAAGTCTCAAAAGTAGAAGAACTCACGGGAACCATATGGGATGCCTCCTTTAAATTTTCCATGAGTTTTGTCAAATGAAACTCATCTGGCATGCACCACCTTATCCAAATAAAGTGGTTGGCACCTAGATAACTTCCCTCCTCTAGTTTGAATTATTTCAAACTCTTTGAACTATTCAAACTGGAATTAAAACAACTAACCTCTCTTATCTTTATCCATAAGGGGTGCAAACCAGGATGGGGCATGCACCCTCTTGTTCTCTCTCTAAGAAAGCACTTATCTAGGGATGGATGACCCTAGAGAAATTCTAGGGGGCATGCGCCTCTCTCCCTTGCGTATGAGGACTCGGTCAAAGGGTGGGGGCCACCAAGAGTTGAAGCACCCTCATCCTCATCCATTAAGACATTAGGACATGGTCCTAATCTAATTAGCACAAGCCCAAAGGAGGGCTTTCGATCAAGCCAAATCCCATTTAACTGAGTCCAAACCAATTAGGAAATTCAATGCAAGAAAAAATTAGGTCCAATCATGTGCTAGCATGATTTTTTTGAACCTAATTAGATCAAATCTCAATCAATTGGACTATGTGAGTCCAATTAAAAATATTGAGATCCAAACCCTTATTTGTGTGATCCTATAGGTTCAATTCTGTATAGTAATGGGATATGTCATGATCTTCATCATCGACATCATCAAAATCTCATTCGATGAATTAGAACTCTTTTTGATTCATTCTAATTAGAATTATCGATCATCAAGATAATTCTAATTAATCCCACAATCCATCAGTGATCCCTAGCAGTATATGGTGGCAATCCATTAGAATTGAATAAGAATCTCTCAATGCAGCTATTGTGTGATTTGATTTTTCCATCATGACTCTTGATGGGATTTAGGTTAAGGTTGATTTGTCAAACCTAATACCTATCATATGATTGAATTAATCGATTCAAGTCAAATATGAAATCCTAATAGAAAGTCTTTTCTATTATTTCACACTGCCATAGCCATAGGCTTTAGGACTCAATCTCATGATCATCATAAGACTACTCCATCACCGAGGTTGATAGATCCCATCTTGGTGTGATCCAATTCCTACGATGAACATGCTATAGCTGACATACATCTCAGGATTTCATATGGCTAGAAGACCTAGTTATGATATAGTCAAACTATAACACCCTCAATGTGAGCTATCGATGCACCTCAGGTTAAAGAATCAGACACATAACTATAGCAACGAGTAAGTCATCGATGAGAAGGTAGACTTTCTTATGACTACTCGAAGTTCGTCATGCTCAAAACCCTTATTCTAAACAAGCATCTATACTTTCGCTATGGTGTCTCTACACCATAGATTTAAGACTCATCTATCCTAAAAAATGATCGTATACTAATCTTCCAGATCGATCACTATTCTCATGATAATTCTATGATTGAGAATAGTTTGTGAGTTAATTATAATAACATATGTCTTAAATTTTCAATCCTTGAGAATATGTGTTATCATATCCATTAACTCAATTAATATTTCATAAACAAAATACATAGATGTGATAGAAAAATTAATCTAAATTTTATTTATAAGTCAAAATTATAAATTATGTCCTTAGATTATATTACAAGTGTTGACAAATCTGGCTTTTGGGGCATACATCTAACATTAGTCATGTTGCATTTGCCATTAGTTTGAGGGTGGCCCATCAAGCTCAAGTGGTAGGTGATCCCAAATTTCCTACAAAAATTATCAAACTGAGCATTTTTGAATTATCAGCCATTATCAATGCCGATGACCTAAGGTAAAACTGAATCAACAGATAATAGCCTTCCATGCAAAGTCTTGCACTCTAGCTTCCATAATCTAAGTTAAAGGTTCTGTCTCAATCCATTCAATGAAATAATTAATGGCGATGAGTAGGAATTTATGTTGACCCAAGGATTAGGAAAATAGTCAAAGGATGTCCATTCCTTATTGTGTGAAGGGCCAAGGTGCATTGATTAGTGTTAGAAAAGTAATGGGTTGGTATTAGATCCAGGCATCCCTCTAGCTTCAGTCACACTTATGTATAAGATTGGCTGATAAGATCACGATATTATCATTAAGATACCATGTTTATCAGTTTAATCCAACTTTTTAAAATAATTAAAAATACATAGCTAGCAGTGAGTCGGATTGAATTCACATGGAAGGTAGTGTTTTAGTTTTGAAATCTTTGATTTTTTTAAAGAAAAAGATTTGAAAAGAGTTTTGAAATCAAAAGTAAAGTCAGAAAATAAAAGATGAAAATTAAAAGATGTAGAAATTTAAACTTGGTACTAAGATCTATTGTTTAGATCTTAGCATCTACTTGCAATAAAATAAAAAAAAATAATTAAAGTGCAAAAATTAAATTGCAATAAAAATAAAGAGCATGAAATTAAAGAACATGAAAATAAATATTGTATTAATTAAAAAGTTTATAATTTAAATACATAAAAAAAATTAAAATAGGCTAAATTTTTGATCTTAGATCAGCATTGGCAGAAAGATGGTGTAGAAGCCCGGCTCTTTTCTTGGCACCCATTGCTTTGAAGCAACCTCTAATTCAAAGCCTGGCTTCATCATGTACCAAAGCATCACCTTGATCAAAGATTATGAATTCTGAAAGTCCAGAATCTTATTTATAAAGCTAGAAGGACTGGAGACTTTTTCTACAAGCAATGTGGGACTAAGAAGGTCTTTGATCGTCAAAATATGAAAAAATTCTAATGAAAATTGGACTAAAAGGAGTCCTGGATGAATTCTATTGAAGTCTAGTAAAATCTAGCCATTCAATAGAAATCCAACAAACCAAAAATCATCAAAATCGGATGTATATCGATCTAGATTAGGTCGGATTAAATTCTGGCCATTGATCACACTTTGATGGAGAAAATCTGGTCGCTGATCACACGTTGGGAGTCCTGATCACTGTCAAAAGCATTTTGGACCATTAGATCATCTTCTGGGTTGAGCGTTGCCATCGGATAGCGATCCGCATGAAGTCTAAAGTAAAAAATTTCCTCCACCATTCGATCTTGACCATAATCAACCGCAGCTACACGATCGTGTAATTACTGTTCCAATGGACCGCGTGGATTGGCTGCACCGCACACCATAATGAATCAGCGCCTCCTATTGCCAAGTAAAAAGTCCAAAATATCCTATGAGCCATGATAGATTTTCTATAAACCCTTTAAGGGTCTAGGTCTACCATATGTCACTCCGTGATTCACCAGTTTCTACTGAGCTGGCGATCCATGCCTGGATCATGGACCGATTGACAACTTCCACGGCTGAGTTGGCTAGCATAGCTGGCTTGGCATGCTGGCTTCGTTGGCTTGGCTCGGTGCATTTGGATGTGCCGGTTGATATGGCATGATGACTTGAGCCGGCTGAGCCATATGTTATTTTTATTTATTTTATTTCTTTAGAAATTAATATCTTTTTTATTTTATCTCTATTTTATGCAAAACTTATTTCATTGTGATAAAAAAAATAAGCTCTTTTGATTAATAATAAAATTTAATTTTTTAATTTTTATTATTTTTTAATTATTTTTTTAATAAATAAAAATATAAATTTCTTAAAAATATGTATCAATTAATTATTAATTTTTAAAAATTAATATAAATTAATTGATAAATTAATATTTTTATTGATAAATTTATGATACTTTTCACACCTCCTAACTTAAGTTTTGCTCATCCTTGAGTAAAGAAAGAATTTAGTTTTAAATATCTTTTAACTTTAGAGTTTCGAATTTTACCTAAGTAGTTTTCAAAATGGCCATTGATATTCAGTAGAGCTTAATTGAGATATATCATTGGTGTATTAATACTTATCAATAGAAAAATTAAGTAAGAATATTAAATTTTTTCTGTACTTTTTCTAAATTATCCTATCTTTATCTTTGAATTGTCTAAACTTTCATATAGGCAAGTGTATTGCTACTTCTGCCCTTCATTTATTAATTTTTATTTTTACATTACCTATTTTTTGATGTGAATATCATTGCTTACTTAGGCAATGGAACTTAGTTACTCGATGAAAAATCAATATTTTTTTTTAATATTATACCACTATTGAGTGTCTTAACCCCTTAAGCTTTCTATTTGATCCATGTAGCGAGTCTTGGGTCAATGACTTTCAAACCAGTTGGCTTTAGGGCACTAGGTATAGAATATCTCTCGGGCTTAGTAGCTTAAATCAAATAGACTATGAGTTAAGACTAGCTTTACAATGAGCTTCTTTGTCCTTCTCATCTTTTGATGCGAAACTCAATGCTTACTTAGGCAAAGAGGCCTGGTTACTTAGTGAAAAGTACTTAAAAACTATTTTATTTAATTTTTTATATGAAAAAATATATAGTTATCCTACACAAGCCCATAAAAATTAGATTTTTCTTTGATTAGTAGAAAAAAATTAGAAATGCTCAAAGAAAAAAAATTTTATGTTCTAGACTTAACTCTTTATTGGGTTTTCTTAATACTTGATTCCTCAATATCTCATAGATTCTCTTATCTGTGCATCAATTTTCTTTTAAAAATGCTTAGTTTAATTCAATTCTTAAGCATAATCAGGTGTCTAAATACTAAATACTAACCTTTTTGAGGACTTAAAATTTTAAAAATTTTAGTATTCTCCCTCCAACTTAATCGACATTATCCTCAATGAAGAAGAAAATTAGAGAGTGTAATAAAGAACATGAAAGAATACACCTAACTTAGTATATTTTTGGTCCAGCACATGCCTTTGAGAATTTAGGCTCTCCCTCCAACTTATTCAAATTGTCCTAAAAAGAAAATCAACTAAAAAGATAAATTAAACTAAAAAAAACTAAATATTGGGTTGCCTTCCAACAAGCACTGAGTTTACCGTCTTCAGTCAGACACAATGCAGCTTACTATTCTATATCGAATATTGGATTGACAAATTCCAATGGTTTTGGATTGCCAATCTTAGAAAGTTGATTTATAATCTCATTATTAATATATTCATTGTTAATTAGGAGAATATAATTTGTGATCCCATTCTCAGACCCATGTTTATTAAGAATTTCTCCTATTTGTTCTTCTAAAATGCTCATGAATTGAGTTTTTGTATTAGGAGTTAAGTTTGATTCAGTGGGTGCTGGAAGGGTGACTAAAGGTGGTTTTAATTCTAGAGATAAATTAGTGTGATCTTGATTAAACAACCCCATTGATACTTCATTGCATACCTCTTGATTTTTGTAAGAAGAATCAGCTTCCAGGGTTGAAGGAAATAGGACATTAGGTTTATAAGTCTCAGGTAAATCATCTATTCTCTTTTTCCCTATGTCTATCTCATCTAAACTGGAACCAGCATCAGTACTAGTTCCTAGCTCAGGTTCTTCTATGTGGTTAATCTTAGTACTAACCTGTTTCTCTAAATTTTTATTTTGGTTAGCATCAATACTAGCCTCTCTCACTTGATCTTGGTATGGGTCCATAAGAATCCTATAGCTTTTAAGTTCAAAAATTACTTTGACATTCATAAGTTGGGGATTCTTAAGGGAGACATTAAATTGATAACCAGATGGTTGGTGGACATTAGGTGGATTGTTTGAAATTGGTAGGTTCGATAGTTGATCTAGTTCTCTCCTCGTATTAGACTCAGCTAGTTGTCCAATTTGAGCTTCTAGCTTGGTGATAGATTCTTGTTGAGTCAAGATCGATTATTGTTGATTTAGAATTAATTATTGAAGTTGGTTAAATCTATCATCAGCTAGATTGGTCTATTGAGGGGGTGGGTATGATAGCTGGTTGTTATATGATGGCTAGGTAAACTAACTAGGCTAACCATTATTATATGCAAAGTTTTGGTATTGAGGCCTATTTTGATAGTTTTGGATAGATAAAATTTGGGTCTGAGCCTGAGTCTGTTAAAATATCCAAGAAAAATTATAGTTATTCCAATGTCGATTATATGAATTTGAAAGAAGATTATTAACCGGCTTGGAGTAGCCTTGAGTAGTTTAGACTTGTTTTTAGATAAAAGATGAAAATTGTGCAGCCGTGGGACATTCATTCACATGATGGGTTAGACTAGCGCAGATTGAATAAAACTTCTGATAATTAGAATGTGATGTGAATTGTGCAGGAGATTGTTGACCTAGGATTAGGAGTTGATCTAATTTCTGGACAAGAAGATCAACTTTATCTAATTTTTGGACTATTAGGTTCAGATCAGTCATTTGATTATCAGGTTTAATATGAATCAACCATTCAATTAAGTTTAACTAAATCAGAAAAAGTAATTTTCTACCGTGCATGTATTAGTGTAACCCTAATGTATGGTTCAAAATTTTTTAGATTCTTTTAAAATTTTTTATATATATTTTATTATTTTATTATATTATTATTTTTAAAAAATGATTTTTTTTTAAATTTTTTAATAATTATTTTTTATTTAATTTAATTTAATTTAATTTTTATTTTTAATATTTTTTAGTTAGTTTAATTTTTATTTTATTTTATTTTATTTTATTTTTAGAAAAAAAAGAAGAAGAAAGAAAGAAGAGTTCTAAAGAAGAGGTCCTAAGGAGTTCTGAAACTAAGAAGAGAGAGAAGAATTAGGTTTAATTAGGTTTGATGTTGGTTAGCAATCAAGTTGGTCAATCGATCCTGACTAATGGTTATCCTAGATCTAGACAGCTCCTAACTACCAAGATCACCTTCAAGCCCTCTAAGTATAAGATCAGCCAATCAACTGACCAGGTAAGTGTAAGGTCAGTGGGAGTCCCCCCGTTGTTTGCCTTAGACACCAATTATGCTTGGCCAGGTAAGCGAATGGAATCAATTAAAAATCATCTTCCTTTGGGTCCAGTCGTTCCTGAACTACTTTTTTAGACACCAGTCAAATTGACTAACCCTAACCTGATTCAACTCTTAGGGTTCCTTATCCTATTGAACTCGAGCTCCTAGGACTGATGTCTAATTGATTTTAAAATTAAAGGCTTAGATCAATGCAGGATGCTGGTTGGTTGTTTGTTGGCTAAGGAAGGGTGATCAAATCTCCACCTTATCTTCTTTAATTGGGTGTTGCCCTTAATTTGATTTAAAGATGCACATGCATAATCACTTTCAACAAGGGATAAAGTAGATGCATGAAATTGATTAAACTTAAGAGCTTACCTTATCTCCAGCGATCACCAAAAAAAATAATAAAAAAAAACTAATATGTTATTTGCTCTAAGCTGTTAGGATTTCTAATCTTGTCATGAGATTTTTAATTACACTTAAGTAGATATATTTTTTATAAAATTTAATTTAAAAATAAATAAATAAATAAATAAATAAAAAGAACTAGGGTTAGGATTGATCTCACCAAGCAGGATTAGAAGCTTCCTTCTTTTTATTTTCTTTATTTTTTTCTACAAAATAAAGAAGAAAAAGTTAGTAAGCAATATTTATAGAAAATTAAAAAAATTAAAATTTTATTAATAATTAATTTATAAAAAAATCAAAGAAATTAATAAAAAATAGCATCTAATCATTTTTCGACAACGATGCCAAAAATTTGATAAGATCGCTATGTTGTCGTTAAGGCATCATGTTTATCAGTTTAATCTGACTTTTTAAACTAATTAAAAATACGTAGCTAGCAGTGAGTTGGATCGAATCCATAGGAAAGATAGTGTTTTAGTTTTGAAATCTTTGATTTTTTTAAAAAAAAAAATTTGAAAAGAGTTTTGAAATCAAAAGTGAAGTTAGAAAATAAAAGTCAAAAATTAAAAGGTGTAGAAATTTAAACTTGATACTAAGATCTACTAGTTAGATCTTAGCATCTACATATAACAAAATAAAAAATAATAATTAATGTGTAAAAATTAAATTATAATAAAAATAAAAAGTATGAAATTAAAGAACATGAAAATAAATATTGCATTAATTAAAAAATTCATAATTTAAATACATTAAAAAAATTAAAATAGGCTGAATCTCTGATCTTGGATCGGCATTGGCAAAAAGATGGTGTAGTAGCCCAACTCTTCTTTTCGGCATCCATTATTTTGAAGCAGCCTTTAATTCAAAGCCTGGCTTCATCCTGTACCAAAGCTTTATCTTGATCGAAGATTATGAATTCTGAAAGTCTGGGGTCTTATTTATAGAGCTAGAAGGATTGGAGACTTTTTCTGTAGGTAATGCGGGACTAAGGAGGTCTTTGATCGTCAAAATATGAAAAAATCTGAATGAAAATTAGATTAAAAGAAGTTTTGGATGAATTCTGTTGAAGTCTGGTGAAATCTAGCCATTCAATAAGAATCCAACGGACCAAAAATCATCAAAATTGGATGTATATTGACCTAAATTAGGTCGGATTAAATTCTGGCCATTGATTGCACGTTCGATGGAGAAAATCTGGCCGTTGATCATGCGTTAGGAGTCCTGATCACTGTCGGGAGCATTCTGGACCATTGGATCATCTTCTAGGTTGAGCGCTGCCATCGGATGGCGATCCGCATGAAATCTGAAGTAGAAAATTCCCTCCACCATCCGATCTTGAATGCAATCAACCATAGCCATGCGATCGTGCAATTATTATTTCCATGGACCATGTGGACCAGCTGCACCGCACACCGTAATGAATCAGCACCTCTCGTCACCGAGTGAAAAGTCCAAAATGCCCTGTGAGCCATGATAGATTTTCTATAACCCTTTAAGGGTCTAGGTCCACCACGTGTCGCTCCATGATTCATCGATTTCTGCTGAGCTTGCGGTCCACGCCTAGATCGTGGACCGACTGACAACTTTCGTGGCTGAGTCGGCTAGCATGGCTGGCTTGACATGTTGGCTTCATCATCTTGGCTCAGCGAGTTTGGATGTGCTGGCTGATATGGCATGGTGGCTTGAGCCGACTGAGCCGTATGTTATTTTATATTTAATTTTTATTTATTTTATTTTTTTAGAAATTTATATCTTCTTTGTTTTATCTCTGTTTTATGTAAAACTTATTTTGTTATGATCAAAAAAATAAGCTCTTTCCATTGATGATAAAATTTATTTTTTTATTTTTTATTATTTTTAATTAATTTTTTAATAAATAAAAATATAAATTTTTAAAAATATGTATCAATTAATTATTAATTTTTAAAAATTAATATAAATTAATTAATAATATAATATTTTTATTGATGAATTTATGGTAATTATCATCGGCTGCATCTTATTGCAGTGTCCGCTAGTAATAACCTTGCCATAGTATCTTATATGGTATACCTACCCCCTACGTGGTTTCCGCATATTCCTTCATATACCTCTCAAAAGACATAATCTACCTTAATCAACCATAAGCACTTAGGAGTGATAGAGAAAAGGATCTTTTATATAGCTTGTCCTTAAATAGGATATAATGAGGTGCCTGATGTCTTAGCTTTCGAGTTTCTTTAAGGTCAGTTGGAAATGTGCCATCATGAAGGTATTGAATCATAGGATCTATCCAGCTTAGCTCTATTTCTATAAGCATCACCGATATTAACTCCTCAATACTAGGTTCGTCTAAGACTTCGAAGAAGAAACCTTTGCGGAGGTCAGCCAATCCCAAGGTCGCGAGTTTCGACAACAAGTCTATCCTAGTATTTTCCAACCTTGGGACCTACTGAATGTCGATGCTAGCAAAGGAAAAAGCAATCTTTCTAACCCTTCTATAGGTACTTCATCATGTTATGTTTGTGAGCCTCGTACTCTCCTCATACTTGGATGATAATGAGTTGCGAGTTGCTACAAACCTTCAATTGCCACATGCCCAGCTCCTTAGCAATCCTGAGGCCAGTTGTGAGGACCTCATACTTAGCTTTATTATTAAAGGTCGGGGAGCTAAACTGCAAGTCATATTCAGCACGTATGTTAAATTTGATGATCTGCCCACATGCAACACGTATGGCTGCATGATTTCTTCTTCCTTGGCTTGAGCTCAGTAGGATCTACCTCTAAAATGGTGCACTCTAAAATGAAATCGGTAAGTACTTGTGCTTTCATAGATGGTCGAGGCTGATACCTTACATCTAATTCTAAGAGTTTTATGGCCCATGTCATGAATCAACTCGAGGCATCTGGTTGGTGAAGTATTGTCTTCACCAAACTAGTCCATCAAAAGTACTATGGTGTGAGCTTAAAATTATGAGCATAGCTTTCTTGTAGAGATAACTAGGGTGTAGATCCCCTTTTTGATCCTCATATATCTCATCTTGGCATCGTGAACAACCTTACTGATGTAATAGATCAATTTTCTTCATGTACCAGAACCAAGCTTAGAGCTATAGGGGAGATTGTCAGGTACAATTAGAGCTCTTCATTTGGTCCGAGTTTGCTGAGGAAATTAAGGTGGTGAGCTAAGATAACTCTTCAGCTCATCGATGGCTACTTGGCATTCATTGGTCTGTTGAAAATCTTTTGCTTGCTTCAAGATCTTGAAGAAGGGGAGACACCATTTTGTTGATCTAGAAGCAAATCAATTCAAAGCAACTATCTTCCATATGACGTGCTAGGCTACCTTTATCGACTTTGCTAGGCTCATCTCCTACATAGCTTGGATCTTTTCAGGATTTGTCTTGATACCTCATTATGAGACCATGAAGTTGAAGAAATTTTCAGACATGACTCTAAAGGCACATTTAGTTAGATTCACCAAAAGCTTCCCTGAGGTCATCCACAAGGTAGCTTGTATTTCAACTTTTCACTAATATGTCATCCACATACACTTCCATGTTCCTCTAGATTTAATCTTTGAAGATCTGATTCATCAACCTTTGGGAGGTCACCTTTGCATTTTTCAAGTCAAAAAGTATAATCATAATCTTGTAATAAAAAAGACCTCGGTCAATGGCAAAAATAGTTTTCTTTTCGTCCTCGAGTGCCATCAGGATCTGATTGTAATGGGAAAAAGTATCCATGAAAGTGAGGAGCTCGTGATGCTATGTTGTATCTATCAATTTGTTATGAATACTGGATCATGTAGGGACTCTCGAGATTAATCAGGAACAAAGAAACCTGGAGATCAATGATGCCCTAGATTGAGCAAGTGAAGAATAAAGAGAGAAGAGAGAGTAAAGGTGGCTAGTGTTCTAGGAGAAAGAGCAATTTTTCATTCACTATATATTTCTTGACCAAATTACATTGCATATGTACCTATATAAAATGGGTTAAGCCCAATGCTCAAGAAAACTCCCAATGGCTAACTTGATGCGATGCACTTGCCGAGCCCATGTACACCCATGTCTCACATGCACACATCCCTTTGGACTTAATTTTCAACCCAAACAAAAGATTATCCCCCTTAAGATCTCTCAAACCAAGGCCTCAAGTCACCTAGGATCCTAGCCCAAATAGACATCCCATACATCTTTGCCCGTACACTGAGCCGACCCAGTCTCAGCACTGAGTCGTCTAACCTGAGACCGAGTTGATCCACTAAATCACTAGATCGACTTAGCTGTGTGCCATGCGATCAGTCCTGAAAACACACCTTTCTATCTAATACATTGTCGACCCACTTCTAAGATTGGATCAAGTCACCCTTGACTTAGTCAACCGAGTCTCAAAGTGGGTTGACTAAGCTACTGAAGCTATCATCTATTGGGCTCTCTTCTTAAAGGAACCAGATCTATGATTCCAGGACTAGATCATAAAATTTTTTCAAGATTAGGCAGTGGAAGACTAATCAAAATTAATTTTAAATATCAAAGAATATCCTAGATCTAGCGATCTATTATACAATCATGACATATCATTAAATCAAAAATTAAAATATAATGAAGAAACTAAAATATGTTGATTACATCAACATGTATATACACTACATCTAATGTAGGTATGAAAATAATAGATTAGATATATTATCTATGCAAGTTAGATGTTCTAACTTACTGATCCAGGCTTAAGAATGATATTGTAAGTTGCATATGCATCCGACCTCTAGGAGTCATTTACACGAGCCTACGAATGACGATCAGAAGTTCTGACACAGGAAATCAGCACAGTATGCTAGTACTGTGCCGATCCTTCTTTGATGGTCGATTAGATGGCTCCTTCTTCTGAATTTAGACTCTTCCAAAGAAGAGGAGGAGAGGAGGTTTTAGATGTGAGACACTCTTAGAAAAATCAAAGGAGGAAGGAAAGAGGTGAACACAGCAATCTTAGAAGAAGACCCTCTTCTTCTTCTCTTTGCTCTAACCTAGACACCTACTTTGGTATCTATGTAACCCCAATGCCCAAGGACTTTCTCTCCATGGTTTTCACACACCCAAAATCTCTCTCAATGGTCTATAACCTCACCAAAAATCATCCAAAAATTCATTCTAAATATATAGAAAAAGAGAGGTCCTTGTTTAGGTCAAAAACTAGATAAGGAATGTCCAACTTGGGCAAGTCAAGGGGCACCCAACTCTTGGACGCCCTCTCCAAAATTTTAGGCGTGGACCATCTGAGAACATCACCCAAAACCTTCTTCTTTTTACCATGAAAAATAGAGAGAAAATAGGGAGGAGGGCGACACACATAGGAAGAGGAGTTTTGGTTTTTCAAAATACTATCTCATAGGATTTGAAATCGAAACAAATTCCCTTCTTTGACTTGGTCCACTACCTAAATTCCATAAAAAAAGGAGAGGAGAGGAGAGTGTGCATGAGAAGGCCTAGGAGAGAGATTTTTGTCATGCAAAATAAAGGAGAAAAAAGGGCATGGGGCATGAGGGGCTAAGGTGGCGCAAGGTGGAATCCTAGTCTTAATAGGATTCCATTTATGACTTGGTCAAAGTGGTTTCTTAAACCAAATTAAATCAAAACCAAGTAAATCAAATTAAATTAGACCCTAACCCAATTAATGATATAATTAAATTAGATTTAATTTTAATTTAATTTTATAATCAAATTAGAAAATTAGGTTGACCTAAGTCCTAGTTGAACTAAGACTAGTTTTTTCTTGCACTTGGATTATCCAATAAGCCAATTAGACTTGATTCAATTATGTCGAAACCAAATTTAATTAAATTATATTTAATTAGATATAATTTTAACCCTTTGACTTAATCAAATTAAGTTAATTAGTAATTTAATTGCTTAATCGATCTTACTGCAATACTTGCACTAGGTTAAACATCAATCATATTGATCGTTTAACCCTAGAATGATTCTTAATTATTGATCAACCATCCGATGAGATCGTGGGCTCTAATGTATGTGATCTTATAGGTCCAAACCTAAGCTAGTAGCATAGAAATAGATTTATGTATCAAATAAAGTAACCATCTAGCAATAATACCCGATGGTCGGATAGGTCAAATGTATAGAACAACATCCTTAGAACCCATGCGGATATAGTTTCTATATAATTCATCCCCTTGACCAAAATGCTCATAGGATACCTCAAAGTTCACCTATCAACTTTGATCAAGTTATCCACATTATATTTCAAAATATCTAATCTATCTGATGGATTATCCTGGCCAAGATTTTGCTATATTGAAATATAGTGATACATTCTTCTCCAACTCTTAGAGTGGTCAATCCCATATTGATCATACATGAACTTCGTAAGTACTTGATTGTGCCTAGAAGCCTTCTATTACTGAATTAGAAATTCGGTTAGTCTGGTACCAAAGCACAGTGAGTTGCTTGCAAGTCACGGAGATGATCTCAGGTCTAAGAGACATTTATACCTATATCCCATCAGAAATATTCTCAAAAGCAGAATGCTCTAGAGTTGGTTACGTTCAATGATGATGCATCCATACATCTCATCTGTATGCCATACCAGTGTCTCCATACTTTGTGATTAAGAGAAGAACCAACCTATATGGCATACAACAATCTATGCTCGATAGATACTATCATCCTATTTAACAATCTATCATTTGGTCATGAATAGATTTAAGGACTAATCGATAAATCCTCTCTTTATCGAAGCTAAATAGTCCTAAGGACTTCATTGTAATAATGGAGTTCATTAGCAGATGAATATTTTATGATAAAAATATCAAAAATATATTTTATTAATTAATAAATTAATTATAATGTACCACAATCATCAACAGGTTGATGATTAATTTTGGGATATATTTTTCAACAACTTCCACTTATCATAAAGCCACTTGACACAGTATCTAATATCCATCTTCGACTTATGGTTGTCGAACTTCTTTATCGTCAGGGCTTTAGTGAAGGGGTTGGCCAAATTTTTCTTTCCGTTGATCTTCTAAAGGACAACATCATCTCGATCCATCATCTCCTGAATTAGGTGGAAATGATGTAGGATGTGTTTCATCTACTGGTATGCCTTTGGTTCCTTCGCCTGAGCTATGGCACTAGTACTGTTGCAATAGAGTAGGATCGAACCATCTAGGGAGGGTGCTACTTCAAGATCAGTGATAAATTTTCTCAACCACATAGCTTCTTTCACGGCATCTGATATTGCAATATACTCTACTTCGCAAATAGAGTCTGCTACAGTATGCTGCTTGAAACTTTTCTAGTAGATGGCTCCACCATTTAGAGTAAAGATATATCTCAATACGCTTTTGATATCATCATGGTCAGATTGAAAGCTGGAGTCTATGAATCCCACAAGTTTTAGATTTGACTCGCCACAAACCAACCATTGGTCTATAGTATTTCTCAAATACTTAAGGATGGCTTTAACCACTTTTCAATAGTTTTCTTTAGGATCGGACTAGTATCTACACACTACTCCTAATGAATATGTCATGTCTGATCTCGTACATATCATGGCATACATGATAGATCCCACTATCGAAGTATATGGGACTCTACTCATACGCTCTCTTTCTTTAGGAGTTGTCGGACAATCCTTCTTAGAGAGAAATTTTATGGCCTATCAAGAGATAGCCCTTTTTGAAATTCTCCATGTTGAACCTCTTCAGCACAGTATTTATGTACGTGGACTAGGATAATTCGAGCATCCTTTTAGATCTATCCCTATAGATCTTTATTCCTAGAAAGTAGGATGCTTCATCCAAGTCCTTCATGGAGAACTGTGATGACAACCAAACTTTTATTCTCTACGACATGGGAATGTCATTTTCGATAAAAAGAATGTTATCTACGTACAAGATAAGAAATATTATTGCTGGACCATTTGCCCATTTGTAAATATAGGGCTCTTCTTCATTCTTAACAAAGTCATACATTTTGATCATCTTATCAAAACACATGTTTCAACTCCGAGATGCCTACTTCAATCCATAAATGATCTCTACAGCTTGCACATCTTGAACTAATCTATAGATGTGAACCCCTTAGATTGTATCATATACACCTCTTCGATCAGCTCTCTATTTAGAAAAGCTATCTTCACATCCATCTACCAGATCTCACAGTCCAGATGGATAATTATCGCAGGCATTATCCGAATAGATTTGAGCATTGCCACAGGCGAGAACATCTCATCATAGTCAATACCATAATATTTACGATATCCCTTGACAATCAGACAGGCTTTATAGGTCTCCACCTTTCTATCTACACCCCTTTTTCTTTTGAAGATCTATTTACACCCAATGGATTTAACTCCTTTGAGTGGGTCAACCAATGTCCACATATCATTGACCTTCATGGACTCAATTTTAGATTTTATGGCCTCAAGCCATTTCTCAGAATCGGATCTCTGGATAGCATCCAAATAGGTGATCGGATCCTCATTATTCTTATCAAGTTTGATAGGATCACCATCTCGGATCAAAAAATTACACTATCTATTTGGATGATGCGGTACTCTACCGGATCGCCTTAATGGTACAAGTATACTAGGCTCCAGATCTAATCTAATCAAATTCGACTCAGGTTTAGCTATAGGTGTTAATTTTTCTACCTGTTCAACTTCATCATGTTCAATCTTAGAGGCTACAATTCCTTCACCAAGAAACTCTTTTTCCAAAAAGGTTATCTTAAGGCTAACAAATATCTTTTGTTTATCCGCATGGTAGAAATAGTATCCTTTGGCCTCTTTTGCAATCCTATAAATATGCACTTGTCAGACCTAAATCCAAATTTATCTATAACTAACCATTCGACATAAGCCGGGCATCCTCAAATCCTAAGGTGTGAAAGTGCTAGCTTATGCCCTGTCCATATCTTATATGGAGTCTTAACTATAGACTTACTTGGAATCCTATTTAACAGATAATAACACAATTTGAATGCATATCCTCAGAAGGATATCAACAAGTTGACAAAACCCATCATGGATCAGACCATATCTAATAGAGTCCGATTTCTTCTTTCAGACACACCATTATGCTATGGTGTTCCTGGAAGAGTCCATTGGAAGAGAATTTTATTCTCTCTAAGTTATGTGAGAAACTCACCAAAAAGATATTTCCCTCCTCAATCAGATGAAAGAGTTTTAATACTCTTCCCAGTTTGTTTTTCTACTTTACTTTGGAATCATTTGAATATTTCAAATGAATCCAACTTGTGTTTTATTAGATAGATATATCCATATCTGGATAGATCATTTGTAAAAGTGATGAAGTAGAAATATCCACCTCTTGCACTTGTGCTCATTGGTAAGAGCTCAGTTGCTCTCTCATCTTTTTCAGTAAAAGATGACTTGGTCATTTTACCAAGAAGACAGAACTCATAGATTGGAAGTGATTCACAATCACTGACTTTAAGAATTTTCTCTTAAGTCAATCTATTTATCCTGTTCTTATTTATATGACCTAGATTACAGTGCCATAAATAGATATCTGACATACTATCTAATCTAGGATGCTTGCCAATTGAATAGACTACGTTAACAGATTGTGATAGCATATACACACCATTATTCAAATATCCATAAAAAATAGTAACACCATTCATAATGATATTACAAACTTATTTCTTTATTGAAATTTCATAATCATTTTTGGCTAGAAAGCCTACAAAAATAACATTTAAAAAGAAATTGGGATAGAAATAACAATCACTAAGAATAATGGTATGGGACTCAAATATAAGTTTCAGGATTTCTAAAGGTAGAACTAGAACTGATCTTCCATCTCTAATATTCAAGAACCTTTCATCTTGCTTGAATCTTCTACTGACCTAAAATCCCTACAATGAATTGTAAATATGGTAAGGACTATCAGTATCCAATACCCAGTTAGTAATATAATAAATAGAGAAATTGTAAGAAGTTATCATATAAATATCGTGCCTAGCAATAGCTTGCTTCTTTCTCTGCCTGTTTGGATTTAGAGAGGCAATGTACTGAGGATAATTCCTCTTTCAGTACCCTCGCTTCTTGTAAAAGAAGCATTCAACTTGACTCTTATCAGGCTTGATCTTTCTGATCTGACCCTGCATAGATGTCCCATCTTTAACTTGCATCTTCTTAGCTTTCTTCTTTTTGTTCTTCTTTTTTTCCTAAAGGGTTGAGAACTAGAAGACGAGCCTTCCACTAAGTTCACCGACTCCTTATGGAGTTGGTGATCCTTCTTAAAGTTTTGAAGCAATCCCAGTAACCCATGGTAGTCTACTTCAAGCTTTGTCATTTTGAAATGAGTAAGAAATGGGAGAAAAAACTTAGGCAGTGAGTTCAGTATTGCATCCTTCCCAAGTTGTTTAATCAAGGAAAAGCCAAGCTTGCTCAATCGCTCTATTAGCTCGATCATATATAATATATAATCAATGATAGAGGCACCATCCTGCATCCTGGCATTAAAGATGGCACAATTAGTCTTATGCCTCTCCACATCATCAGATGTGCCAAAGAAATCCTCCAACACTTGAAGCATGTCCTTTGACTGAGCCATCTCAAATCTATGACTAAACTCGTTGCTCATGGTAGCAACCATAATGCAGCACAGCATGGTCTGGTCACTGAGCCACTTCTAATAAGTGTCTCTAACTATTCCACGTGTATTGATAGCTGGCTCCTCAGGTGTCGGATTCGTCAGCACATATAGGATCCATTCATCTCCAAGACTATCTTCAACTTTCGATACCAGCTATCGAAGTTGGGTCCCACCAACTTATCATTGTCTAATAATAATTGGAGTGATAGGAAAGTGGGCATATCTGTACAAAGAAAAATCATAACCAAATTAGTAATTAATTTATTAAATCTAAAGATTTGGACTTTAATCAAAAGATTCTTCCATTATTTTATTCAAATTGATAGCCTCCATTTCTAATTCGAAAAATTATCCTAATTTCTTAGTGGGTACTAGAATCACATACACCGTACACGACCCCAACATTGGTTAGCCAACCCATGTACATCTATAGGTAGGTTCATAACTAATTATTTTTTTAAATAATTTTTAGTAATTAAATTTTGCCTCAGTCCATAATCAGTAGGCTTTGGCCTCTATTGAAAAGGTTCGGTTAGGTCCAATCATTAACATGATCATATTTGGCCTATCTAATCAATAAATAATTAGGCCCAACTTTGGTTGTCCAACCTAACCACCATTTGAAAAGATGCAGCCAAGAAATCATTTAATGAATGATAATTTCATTAGTCGATGAACACCAGGCCTTTAGGCCTCCAATGATTATCCAACTAATGGATCCATTATCATCCACTTAATGGGAGGCCATGATCTAGTATCATAATAACTATTTTATTTTAGGAACCTAATAATTTTAGATGATTTAATTTGAAGATGAGAGAAGGTCAGATGAACCAACTTATCATGATCCTTTCACCGACTTTACCAAGTTAGCTTAAGAAAGACCATTAATAGGTTGGTCTAGAAGCACCTAAATTAGTCACACTAATTTACCTAGCTGACATGGGTCAGCTTGAATAGTCAAGTAATTCGATCAAAACATAATTTCACCAAGAGGCCAGGTAAGTTCGATCAGTGGGAGGGTCAACCAAAGCTTGCCTTAGACTCCATCAAAAATGGCTAGGTAAGCAGGCTGCCAATTAAAGACCATCGATCTGGTTTATCTTAGACATCAATTGGTTTAATTAGTTTTAATTAGATCAACCTAATAGTTTATGCTAGACCACATAGCCAAGAATCAAGTTTATCTTGTATCTTGTTAAAGACATGGACTTGACCAACTACAACTATTATAATTGATCTAGAGAATCCTTAACCTAATCAAAGACAATAATTGATTAGATTTAGTCAATTCTCTAATTAAGTCCATTCTTTAATCTAACCCTAGGTCTAACCCAATTAATGGACCTAATCTTCACTAACCTATTTAGCCCAATGTGTTATGATTTGTGTCTTAGGATCTTCAATTCACAATCCTAGATCCTAATCAAACAACTTCTTAATTCTTAATTAAGTTTTAGGTTGAGGGTTAGGGTTCGACATTTCAAAAATAATTTTCTTATTTATAAAATAATTTTACAATATGCTTCTATCAACCAAGTTGCATGTTTGATTTATAATCAATATGCAAGTAAGATAAGCATGAAACTACTTTAGATCTAATCTAAATAGATTCATGTAATTGAAATAGTTTCAACTATAATCAATCATAAATTATCTTAGATCAAATCTAACATATTTATGATAACTAAAATTATATTAAAATATTTTTAATCAGATCATAAAATCTCTTAGATCTAATCTAAAATTTTATGATCAATATTTTAAATCAGCACGTACTAGGACAACCTCTCTACTATAAGGGATAAACTTTACAGCAGGACAATCTAATAATTAGTCCATGCAATCTAAATTTTTATTTTTAGATCTAAAATTATTTTAAATCTATTAAATTATAAATAAAATTAGATCACATCTAATAAATTTATGATTAAAGATAGATCTACACAAACTAGGACAATCTCTCCACTATAAGGGGTAAACCTTACAGTAGAACAACCTTATAATCAGTTCATGTGATCAGAATTTTTAATTTTAAATTTAATAATATGATTATAAATTAGATTTAATATAAAAAATAATCTAAATATACACACATAATCATGTAATAATTAATCTAGGCTCTGATACCAATTGAAAGAACCAAACCTAGGGTTTTAGGGCTAGATCTTGAAACTTTTTTAAGATCAGACAATGGAAGACTAAAATTTATCAAAATTAATTTTAAATATTAGAGAATATCTTAGATCTAGTAACCTATTACATGATCATGGCATGTCATTAAATCAAAAATTAAAATATAATAAAGAAACTAAAACATGTTGATCACATCAACATGTACGTACACTATATCTAATTAATGCAGGTATGAAAATAATAGATCAGATCTATTACCCATGCAAGTTAGACATTTTAACTTAATGACCTAAGCTTGAGGATAAAATTATAAGCTGTACATGCATCCAACCTGTAGGAGTCATCCACACGAGCTCATGAATCACGATCAGAAGTCTTGATGCAGAAAATCAGCATCACATGCTAGTACTATATTGATCCTTCTTTGACGGTTGATCAGATGCCTCCTTCTTCTAGATTTAGACTCTTCCAAAGAGGAGAAAGAGGAGAGGAGGTTTTAAATATGAGAAACTCTTAGAAAACTCAAAGACGGATGAAGGGAAGAGGTGAACACAGCAATCCTAAAAGAAGACCCTCTTCTTCTTCTCTTTGCTCTCACCTAGATACCTAGTTTGGTGTCTATGAAACCCCAATGCCCAAGGACTCTCTCTTTGATTTTCACACCCCAAAACTCTCTCAATGGTATATAACCTCACAAAAAATCAGCCCAATATTCATCCTAAATATACAGGAAAAGAGGGGTCCTTGTCTAGGTCAAAAACTAGACAAGGAATGTCAAATTTGGGCAAGGGGTGCGCAACTCTTAGGCATCCTCTCCAAAATTTTAGGCAGGGACTATCTAAGAAAATTGCCCAAAACCTTCTCTTTTTTACCATAAAAAATAGAGAAAAAATAGGAAGGAGGGTGACACACATGGGAAGAGGAGTTTTGGTTTTTCAAAACACTATCTCATAGGACTTGAAACCAAAACAAATTCCCTTCTTTGACTTGGTCCGCTACCTAATTTTCATATGAAAAAGAGAGGAGAGGAGGGCATGCATGAGAAGGCCTAGGAGAGAGGTTTTTGTCACACAAAATAATGGAGAATAAAGGGCATGGGGTATGAGGGGCTAAGGTGGCGCAAGGTGGAATCCTAGTCTTACTAGGATTCCATCTATGACTTGGTCAAAGTTATTTCTTAAACCAAATTAAATCAAATTCAAGTCAATCAAATTAAATTATACCTTAAACCAATTAATCATATAATTAAATTAGATTTAATTTTAATTTAATTTTTTAATTAAATTAGAAAATTGGGTTGACCTAGGTCCTAGTTGAACTAAGACTAGTTTTTTCTTGTACTTGGCTTATCCAATAAGCCAATTGAGCTTGATCCAATCAAGCCTAAACCAAGTCTAATTAAATCATATTTAATTAGAGTTAATCTCAACCCTCTAGCTTAATCAAATTAAGCTAATTAGCAATCTAATTACTTAATTGATCCTCCTACAATACTTGTGCTAGGTTAAACATAATCGTATTGATCGTTTAACCCTAGAACGATTCTTAATCGTTTATCAATCATCTAATGAGATTGTGAACTCTAATGTGTGTGACTTCATAGGTCCAAACCTATGTTGGTAGCACAGGAATAGATTTTTATACTAATCGAAGTAACCATCTAGCAATGGTACTCAATGACTGGATAGGTCGAATGTGTAGAATAACATCCTTAGAATCCATGTGGATATAGTTTTCATATAATTCACCCCTTGATCAAAATGCTCGTAGGACACCTCAGAGTTCAACTATTAACTCTGATCAGATTGTCCATGTTGTATTTTAAAATATCAAATCCATCTAATGGATTATCCTGGCCAAGATTTTACAATATTAAAATACAATGATACATTCTTCTCCAACTCTTGGAGTGGTCAATCCCATCTTGATCATACACTGACTTTGCAAGTACTTGACTGTGCCTAGAAGTCTTCCATTCCTAAATTAAAAATTTAGTTAGTCTTCTATCAAAGCATAGTGAGTTGCTTGCAAGTCATTGAGGTGATTTCAGGTCTAAGGGATACTTATACCTATATCCCATTAGAGACATTCTCGATAGTAGAATGCTCTGGAGTTGGTTATGTTCAATGATGATGTACCCATACATCTCACTTATATGCCATACCAGTATCTCCATACTCCTTAGTTAAGAGGATAACCAACCTACATGACATACAGCAACCTATGCTCGATAGATGTTGTCGTCCTAATTAACAGCCTATCATTTGCTCATGAACAGATTTAAGGACTAATCGATAAATACTCTCTTTATCGAAGCTAAATAGTCCTAAGAACTTCATCACAATAATGAAGTTCGTTAGAATATGAATACTTTATGATGAAAATACCAAAAATATATTTTATTAATTAATAAATTAATTATAATGTAGCACAATCATTAACAAGCTGATGATTGACTTTGGGACATATTTTCCAATACTTTTATGACTGACTTTCTTATTTTCTAGAGATTTGAGAGCACCATACCAAGTTCTACAATCTTTACCTTGGTGTCTCATAACCTCAGCAAGCTCCACTCTATCTACCAATCCTATCAATACCACACATTTGTAGAAGCCATCCCACAAAAGAACCTTCGTGAGTACATCTGCTAGCTTCCCTGAAGTGTGCACCTTAACTAACTCTACTTCACCTTCTTCCATAAGTTCTCTAATTCGATGGTATCTGATGTCAATATGCTTCATCCTAGCATGGTAGATAGATTTTTGTGCCAGCATCAATGCACTCTAGCTATCATAATGTACCTTGATAGCCTTCTGTGTGAAGCCTATTTCCAACAGCAGTCCCTTCAACTATAATGCCTCCATTGTTGCCTCTATAACTCTGATATATTTAGCCTCTATAGTGGATAAAGCTGTAATGGGCTACAAGCATGATCTCTATAAGAGTAGACCCCTATTCATGCTGAAAATAAATCCAATTGTCGAATGCCTGTTATCTAAGTCTCCCTAAAAATCAGCATCTACATACCCTAGAGCTCTTTTGGTTAAGTTGGGATTTCTCTCTGCACCTTCTTACATCCATAGCAAATGCCGACCCCAACTATTCCTACTAAATATCTGAAGATCCCCTTCACTACTTGCCAGTGTTCCTTGCTAGACCGTGCCATGAACCTACTGATCTAACTCACTATATGGGCGAGATTCAGCCTACAACACACCATGGCATACATCAACTTCCTACTCTATAGATATATGATACACTCTGCATCTCCTAAGCCTTCATCTTAGTCGGTGGTGACATAGTCTTCGAAAGCTTGAAGTGCCCGGCAAGTGGCAGTGCTGCCAACTTGGTCTCCTTCATCCCAAATCTTTCATGTACCTTCTATATGTAACCATTCTAAGATAAATATAGCAGCCCCTTTGCTCTGTCCCTGAGGATCTTTCTGGCTAGAATCTTCCTTGCAGGTTCTAAATCCTTCATCTCTCACTCCTGAGATAAGGCTTCCTTCAGTTTCTGCACAACTTTCTTACTCCTGCATGCTATCAACATATCATCTACATACAAGAGTAAATACAATCTAGACTCATCCTCCAAAGTCTTCAAATAGACACATGGCTCATGGTCACATTTGGAAAGTCCAATGCTCCTCACATATGAATCAAGGTGCTTATACCACTATCTTGGCGACTACCTCAATCCATATAGTGACTTTTGTAGTAGACACACCGTTTCTTCTCATCTTGGCTCTGTGAATCCCTGTGGTTGCTCCATATATATACTCTCTTCTAGATTTCTTATCTTGACATCCATCTGCTCGAGCTCTAGATCTTGAGCTACTATGATGCTCAATAGTACCCAAATGGATGTGTGTCTAATGACCAAAGACAAGACCTCGTTGATGTCAATGCCTTCCTTCGGAGAGTATTCTTTGCCCACCAGTCTCATCTTAAACCTAATATCTCCCTGTTCTGAAGGCCCCTCAATACATTGGAAGATCCATTTGCATCCAATGGGTCTCTTACCTTCTGGTATTTGTACCAATTGCCAAGTTCGGTTCTTTTGGAGTGACTGCATCTTCTCAAACATCGCCAGAACCCATCTATCTCTATCATGGCTCTCCACTACCTCTTCATAGGTATATGGATCTCCATTTGTAGTCGTCAAGGCATATGAAAATAAACTTCTCAAAGCTGTATCATTTTGGTTGTCTAATATTCTTTTTAGGCTTGTATGGTGCAACCCCAATGTCTGTCCTAGGTCTAGCTTACTCCTATTGGATCTCCTAGGTTCTTTTTCCTATCTGAGCTCTATCCACCTATGGAGACTCCTTTGGAAAGTACTCCACCTGACTGTCAAGTCCTCCATGTGTACCTACAAAAGATAAATTAGTATAGGAGGTTAGCTGTCCACCACCATCTGGCTAGACCTCCTGTTGCTCCTTGTATTCTTCCATCCCCCTTGCCTCTGAAGAACTAAACTCTCATCAAAGACTACATCTCTACTGATGATAGCCTTCTTATCAAAATGATCCCATAGTTTGTATCCCTTCACTCCTCATGGATAGGCTAGGAATACCATCTTCTTTCACCTGACATCCAGCTTGCTTCGTTCGCCGGTAGTAATATGCACATAGGCTATGCAACCAAACATCCTAAGGTAACCTAACTCCACCTTCTTCCCAGACCACTTTTCCTTAGGAATCCCTCCTTCTAGTCTAATATGAGGTGATTGATTTACCAGGTAGCACACTGCATCAACTGTATCCATCCAAAAAGCCTTAGAAAGTCCTGCTTGTAGTTTCATGCATCTCGCCTTCTCCAGGAGAGTCCTATTCATCCTTTCAGCCATCCCATTCTGCTATGGAGTTTTCTTCACTATGAAATGCCTTTAAATTCATCATTCCTCATAGAATACCTAGAACCCCCTACTAGTAAACTATCCACCATAATCAAATCTCAAGCACTTGACACTGCGCCCTTGCTCCTTCTCCACCAAAGCTTTTCGTACCTTAAACTTGGAGAAAATATCTAACTTTTCCCTCGAGAAATAAATCCACATCTTTCTTGAAAAGTCATCAATCAGCATCAAGAAATATCTGGCCCCATTCCTAGCTAAGATAGGAGCTGGTCCCCACACATCTATATGCACAAGCTCTAATGGGGCAGTACTCCTAGCTATACTGATGGTAAACTGAGCCCTCTTCTATTTGCCCATTTGGCACAGCTTGCAAATCTCTAAAACTCCATCCTCTGTGTCTAGAATCACACAGTGCCTACTCAGCTCTTGCATCCCTCAGTCTTCCATGTGGCCCAGGTGGTAGTACACAATGGATGCAAGTCCTACTAATCTCATGCCACTACCACTGCTTCAAAATCTCTAGTCACAACTAACTCTTCTAGCCTATAAAGGTTATTCTCTAGCCTTCTGCCTCTCATCATGACCATGGCCCCGTTGGAGATATTCAGTACTCCACACCTGGCATGATTGCTAAAGCTACAGCCATTCCTCTCCAAATAGCCAAGTGACACCAAATTCTTCTTTAGATCAGGGATATGCTGAAGGTTATTGATCTAAGATTTTATAGATAGATCTTAAAACTATTTCAAGATCTTACAGCGGAACACTTAAATAAATTAAATATTTATTTAAATAAACATGTAAATACCTAGATCTCAAATCTATTACATGATCAAGGCATGATGTTAAATTAGAAATTAAAATCAAACAAAAAAGAAAAGATTGATCAAATCAACCTAGATCTAGACTACATCAAATGCAGGTATGAAGTTTATAGATCATATCTATTATCTGAGCAAGTTAGACGTTCTAACTTGCTGATCCAAGCTTGAAGATGAAGTCATGAGCCGCACACGAGTTTGGCCTCTAGGAGTCATCCACACAAGCCTTAGATCTCTGATCTAAAGTTCGATGTAGGAAATCAGCACAGCATGCTAGTACTGTGCTGATCCTTCTTCGACGGTTGATCCGATGCTTCCTTCTTTGAAATTTAGACTCTCCAAAATATGAGAAGAAAGATAAGAGTTTATTGATATGAGACTCTCTCAGAAAAAAACTTAAAAAAAAGAGAGAAGAGATTGAAAATAAAACAGCCCTAGAAGAAGACCTTCTTCTTCTTCTCTTTTCTCTCACCTAGACACCTAGTTTGATGCCTATGGAACCCCCATGCCAAAGGATCCTATTCCTCTGATTTTTGCACACCCCAAACCTCTCCCAAAGCTCTATATTTTATTAAAAAAATAGAATAAAATTCATCCAATAAATAGAAAAAAAGAAGAGTCAAAGTTAGATCAAAATTCTAGACTAGGAATATTCAAACATGAAAAGTTGTTGGGGCACCCAACTCTTGGATGCCTCCTCCATAATTATTGGTGTGGACCAGCAAGGGATGGTGCACAAAAAAGAAGATTATTTTCATAGAATAAGAGAAGAATTAATTAAAAGAGGGGGTGGCACTCAAGAGAAGGTGTTTTGGTCAATAAGGATTCTATCTCATAGAATCCTAAGCGAAACTAACTCCTCTTTTGACTTGGTCTTCCAAAAAATTGTCTTATAAGAAAGGGAGGAGAGAAAGAGGACATGAAAAGCCATGGGAGTGGAGAATTTTTACGTGAGAAATAAAATAAAAAGGGCATGGGGCATGAGGATTAAGTGGTGCAAGTAATAGGAAGTCCTAGTGTGGGCGTGAGAAGCCATGGGAGTGAAGAATTTTTACATAAGAAATAAAACAAAAAGGACATGGGGCGTGAGGATTAAGTGGCGCAAGTGATAGAGAATCCTAGTCACATTAGGACTCCTATTTCGACTTGGTCAAACAAGATCTTTTAACCAAATAAAATTAAAATTAAACCAACCCAACTAAATGAGGCCCTAACTCATTTAAGGACTTAATTAAATTAGACTAAATTAAATTTAATTTTGATTTATTTTCTAATTAAATTAAAAAATTAGGTTAATCTGAGTCCTAGTTAGACTAGGACTAGTTCTTTCTTGTACTTGGCTTATCCAATAAATCAATTAAACTTGATCCAATCAAGCCCAATCCAAATCAAAATAATTATATTTAATTAGACTTAATCTCAGCCTATTGGCTTAATCAAATTAAGCCAATTAGCAATCCAATTGCTAATCGATCCTCCTGCAATACTTGCACTAGGTTAAACACCAATCGTATTGATTATTTAATTCTAGAACAATTCTTAATCATTGATCAACTATCCGATCAGATCATAAGCTCTAATGTATGTGACCTCATAGGTCCGAACCTAAGTCAGTAGCATAGAAATAAAGTTTTGTACTAATCGAAGTGACCATCAAGCAATAATATCTGATGGTCGGATAGGTCGAAGGTATAGAACACCATCCTTAGAACCTATGCGGATATAGTTTTCATATAATTCATCCTCTTGACCAAAATGCTCGTAGGATACCACAAAGTTCAACTGTCAACTCTGATCAGGTTGTCCACATTGTATTTCAAAATATCAATTTCATCTGATGGATTATCCTGGCCAAGATTTTGCTATATTGAAATACAATGATACATTCTTCTCCAACTCTTAGAGTGGTCAATTCCATCTTGATAACACTCTGACTTTGCAAGTACTTGACTGTGCCTAAAAGCCTTCCATTGCTGAATTAAAAATTCAATTAGTCCGATACCAAAGCACAGTGAGTTGCTTGTAAGTCACTGAGGTAATCATAGGTCTAAGAGATACTTATACCTATATCCCATCAAAGACATTCTCGATAGTAGAATGCTCTAGAGTTGGTCATGTTCAATGACGATGTACCTATACATCTCATCTGTATGCCATACCAGTGTCTCCATATTTTTTGGTTAAGAGGACAATCAACCTATATGGTATATAGCGACCTATGCTCGATAGACACTATTGTCCTAATTAACAGCCTATTATTTGGTTGTGAACAAATTTAAGAACTAATCGATAAATCCTCTCTTTATCAAAACTAAACAGTCCTAAGGACTTTATCATAATAATGGAGTTCATTAGAAGATGTAAACTTATGATGAAAAAGATACCAAAATATTTTTATTAATTAATAAATTAATTATAATTATAAAATATCTCAACCATCAACAGGTTGATGATTGGCTTTGGAACATAATTTTCAACAACTTCCACTTGTCCTAAAGCCACTCGGCATAGTATCTAATACCCATCTTCGACTTATGGTTGTCGAACTCCTTGATTGCCAGGTCTTTAGTGAAGGGGTCGGTTAGGTTTTTCTTTTCATTGATCTTCTGAAGGTCGACATCACCACAATCCATGATCTCATGGATCAAATAAAAGTGATGTAGAATGTGCTTTGTCCGTTGGTGTGCTTTTGGTTCCTTTGCTTGAGCTATGGCACCAATAATGTCATAGTAGAGCAGGATTGAACCATCAATGGATGGTGCTACTCCAAGCTCAGTGAAGAACTTCCTTAACTACACAACATTCTTTACTGCATCTGATGCTGCCATGTACTCTACTTCGTAAATAGAGTCAGCCACTGTATACTGCTTGAAATGATTTCAGCAGATGGCTCTACCATTTAGAGCAAAGATATACACCAACACACTTTTACTGTCATCATGGTCAGATTGAAAGCTAGAGTCTGTAAACCCCATAAGCTTCAGATCTGACTCACCATAAACCAACCATTGATCCTTAGTATTTTTCAAATACTTAAGGATGGTTTTAACCACTTCTCAATGATTTTCTCTAAGGTCAGACTGGTATCTACTCACCACTCCTAGTGAGTATACCACGTCTGGTCTCATACATGTCATTGCATACATAATAGACTACACTGACGAAGCATATGGGATTCTACTCATATGCTCTCTCTCTTCAGGAGTTGTCGAACAATCCTTCTTAGAGAGAGAAATTTCTTGGCCTATCGGGAGATTGCCCTTTTTGGAATTCTCCATGCTGAATCTCTTCAGCATAATTTCTACGTACGTGGACTACGATATACCAAGCATCCTTTTAGATCTATCTCTATAGATCTTCATCCCTAGGATGTAGGATGCTTCACCCAAGTTCTTCATGGAGAACTATGATGACAACCAGACTTTTATTCCTTATAGTGCGGGAATATCATTCCCGATTAAGAGAATGTCATCCACGTACAAAATAAGGAATATTGCTGCTGGACTATTTGCCCATTTATAAATGCAGGATTCTTCTCCATTTTTAATGAAGCCATACGTTTTGATCACTTTATCAAAATGAATGTTCCAACTCTGAGATGCCTGCTTTAATTCATAAATTGATCTCTAAAGCTTGCACACCTTGGACTCATCTGTGGATGTGAACCCTTCAGGTTATGTCATATACACATCTTCGGTTAGCTCTCCATTTAGGAAAGCTGTCTTCACATCCATCTGCCAGATCTCATAGTCTAGATGGGTAGCAATGGCAAGCATGATTCGAATGAACTTGAGCATTGCCATAGGGAAGAACATCTCGCCATAGTCAATACCATAACATTGACGATACCCCTTGGCAACCAAATGGGCTTTATAGGTCTCCACCTTTTCGTCTGTGCCTCTCTTCCTTTTGCAGACCCATTTACACCCAATGGGTTTAACCCCTTCAAGTGGGTCAACTAATGTCCATACATCATTGACATTCATGGAATCCATTTTGGATCTCATGGTTTGTAGCCATTTCTCAGAGTCAAATCTCTACATCGCATCCATATAAGTGATCGGATCCTCATCGTTCTCATCGAGTTTGATGGAATCACCATCCTGGACCAAGAATCCATAGTATCTATCCAGATGTCATGGTATTCTATCGGATCGCCTTAATGGTGTGGGTTCACTAGGCTTTAGATCTGATCTGATCAAATCCAACTTAGGTTCAACATTCTATATCAAACTTTCTACCTGTTGAACTTCATCGAGTTCAACCTTAGAGGCAATAGTTCCTTCACCAAGGAACTTCTTTTTCAAAAAGGTTGCCCTAAGGCTGATGAACACTTTTTGTTCATTAGCATGGTAGAAATAGTATTCTTTGGTCTCTTTTGGGTACCCTATAAATGTACACTTGTCAGACCTAGGTCCAAGTTTGTCTGTAACTAACCGTTTGACATAAGCCGGACACCCCTAAATCCTAGGGTGTGAAAGTGCTGGCTTACGTCCTATCCATATCTCATATGAGGTATTAACTACAGACTTACTTGGAATCTTTCTTAATAGATAACAAGTCGATTCAAGTGCATATCCCTAGAAGGATATCGGCAAGCTGACAAATCCCATCATAGATCGGACCATGTCTAACAAAGTCCAATTTCTCCTTTCAGACACACCGTTATGCTGTGGTGTTCCAGGAGGAGTCCATTGGAAGAAAATTTCATTCTCTTCTAGATATGTGAGAAACTCATCAGAAAGGTATTTTCCTCCTTGATCAGATCGAAGAGTTTTAATACTCTTCTTAGTTTGTTTTTCTACTTTACTTCAAAATCATTTGAACATTTTAAAATAATCCAACTTATGTTTCATCAGATAGACATATCCATATCTAGATAGATTATCTATGAAAGTGATGAATTAGACATATCCACCTCTGGCACTTATACTCATTGGTCTGCATACATCAGCATGTACTAGACCTAAGAGCTCATTGGCTCTCTCACCTTTTTCAGTAAAAGATGACTTGGTTATTTTACCAAGAAGATAGGACTCATAGGTTGGAAGTGATTCACAATCATTGACTTCGAGGATTTCCCATTGAGTCAAACTGTTTATCATGTTCTTATTTATATGACCTAGCCTATAGTGCCATAAGTAGATATCTGATATATTATCTAATCTAGAATGCTTGCCAGTAGAATAGACTACATTAATTGATTGTGATAACATATATACACCATTGTTCAATTATCCACAGAAAGCAGTAAACACCATTCATAATGACATTACAAACTTATTTCATTATTGAAATTTTATAATTGTTTATGGCCAAAAGGCTTACAAAAATGATATTTAAAAAGAAACTAAGATAGAAATGATAATCACTAAGAACAATGGTATGAGATTCAAATACAAATTTTAAAATTTCTAAAACTATAACTAGAACTGATCTTCCATCACCAATATTTAGGAATCTCTCGCCTAGCTCGAATCTTCTACTGACCTAAAACCCCTGCAATGAATTAAAAATATGGTAAGAACTATCGGTATCCAATACCCAGTCAGTAATATCATAAATAGAAAAATTACAATAAGTTATCATATAAATACCTTGCCCAGCAACAGCTTGCTTCTTTCTCTGCCTGTTCGGATCTAGGAAGGCAATGTACTACAAACAGTTTTTCTTCTAGTGCTTTTACTTCTTGCAAAAGAAGCATTCAACTTGATCCTTATCGGGCTTAGTCTTTCTGATCTAGCCCTACACTGATGTCCCAGCCTGAACTTGCACCTTCTTTATTTCCTTCTTCTTGTTCTTCTTCCCTTTCCAAAAGGATCGAGAACCAGAAGATGAACCTCCCACTAAGTTCACTGACTCTTTATGAAGCTAGTGATCCTTTTCAATGTTCTAAAGTAACCCCGGTAAGCCATGGTAGTTTACTTCAGGCTTTGTCATTCTGTAATGAGTAAGAAAAGAAAGATAGAACTTTGGCAGCGAGTTCAGTATTGCATCTTTCTTAAGTTATTCATGCAAGAAAAAGCCAAGTTTGCTCAAGTGCTCTATCAGCTCGATCATATACAGTACATGATTAGTAACAGAGACTCCATCCTACATTCTAGCATTGAAGATGGCATAACTAGTCTTGTGCCTCTCAACGTCATTGGGTGTGCCAAAAGAATCCTTCATAGCCAGCATAATGCAACACACCATGGTTTGATCACTGAGCCACTTCTGATAAGTGTCTCTGACTGTTCCACATACATTGACAGTTGGCTCCTCAGGTGTAGGATCCATCAGCAGATATAGGATCCATTCATGCTTAAGGATAAACTTCAACTTTTAGTACCAGCTACCGAAGTTGGGTCCCACCAACTTGTTATTGTCCAATAATGATCAGAGTGATAGAAAAGTAGCCATGTCTGCACAAAGAAAAACCAAAATCTAATTAATAACTGATTCATTAAATCTAAAGATTTAGACTTTAATCAAAAGATTTTTTCTACTATTTTATTCGAATTGATAGCCTCTACCTCCAATATGAGGAATTACCTTAATTCTTTAGTGGGTATTAGAATCCACACAGACTATATGCGAGCCCAACTTTGGTTGGCCCACTCATGTATATCTAAGGATAGGTTCATAACCAATTATTTCTCTAAATAATTTTTAATAATTAAATTTTGTTTCAAGCCCTGATTTGTTGGCTTTGACCTTCTCAGAAAAGGATCCAGTTAGATCCAGCCATTAACCTGACCATACTTAGCCCATCCAACCGATGAATGATCAGGCTCAACTTTGGTTGGCCCACCTGACCACCATTTAGAAAGATGTATCTAAGAGATCATATAATGAATGATAATTTCATCAATCGATGAGCACCAGACTTTTGGACCCCCAATGATTATCTAACTAATGGACTCGTTATCATCCACTTTAATGGGAGGCTATGATCTAGTTATCATATAACTATTTCATTTTAGAAATCTAATAATTTTAAAAGATTTAATTTATAGAAGCAAGTAGGTTAGATTAACTAGCTTGTCATGATCCTCCTATTGGAAATTATGTCCCAAAGCCAATCATCAGCCTATTGACGGTTGAGCTATTTTATAATTATAATTGATTTATTAATTAATAAAAATATTTTGGCATCTTTTTTATTACAAGTTTACATCTTCTAATGAACTCCATTATTATGATGAAGTTCTTAGGACTGTTTAGTTTTGATAAAGAGAGAATTTATCGATTAATCCTTAAACTTGTTTATGACCAAATGATAGACAGTTAATTAGGACAACAGCATCTATCGAGCATAGGTCGCTCTATGCCATATAGGTTGGTTGTCCTCTTAACCAAGGAGTGTGAAGACACTGTATGACATACAGGTGAGATGTATGGGTACATCATCATTGAACGTGACCAACTTCAGAGTATTCTACTATCAAAAATGTCTTTGATGGAATATAGGTATAAGTATCCCTTAGACCTGAGATCACCTCAGTAACTTGCAAGCAACTCACTGTGCTTTGGTACCAGACTAACTGAATTTCTAATTCAGCAGTGGAAGGCTTCTAGACATAGTCAAGTACTTGCAAAGTTGGAGTGTGATCAAGATGAAATTGATCACTCTAAGAGTTGGAGAAGAATGTATCACTGTATTTCAATATAGCAAAACCTTAGCCAGGATAATCCATCAGATGGATTTGATATTTTAAAATATAATGTGGACAACCTGATCAAAGTTGATAGTTGAACTCTGAGATTTTCTATGAGCATTATGGTCAAGGGGATGAATTACATGAAAACTATATCCGCATGGGTTCTAAGGATGGTGTTCTACACCTTTGACCTATCCGACCGTTGGATATCATTGCTAGATGATCACTTCGATTGGTACAAAAATTTATTCCTATGCTACTGGCTTAGGTTCGAACCTATGAGGTCACATACATTAGGACTTATGATCTGATCGGATGGTTGATCAACGATTAAGAATCGTTCTAGGATTAAACAATCAATACGATTGGTGTTTAACCTAGTGCAAGTATTGCAGGAGAATCGATTAGCAATTCAATTACTAATTGACTTAATTTGATTAAGCCAATAGATTGAGATTAAGTCTAATTAAATATAATTTTATTATATTTAGTTTGGACTTGATTGGGTCATATTCAATTAGTTTATTGAATAAGCCAATTGCAAGGAAGAACTAGTCCTAGTCTTACTAGGACTTGAATTAACCCAATTTTCTAATTTAATTAGAAAATAAAATAGAATTAAATTTAATTTAATCTAATTTAATTAAGTTCTTAAATGGATTAGGGTCTTATTTAATTAGGTTGGTTTAATCTTGATTTTATTTGGTAAAAAGATCGTGTTTGACCAAGTCAAAATAGGAGTCCTAATGTGACTAGGACTCCCTATCACTTGCACCACTTAATTCTCATGCCCTATGCCCTTTTTATTTTATTTCTTATGTGAAAATTCTCCACTCCCATGGCTTCTCATGCCCTCTTTCTCTCCTCCTTTTCTCATAAGGCAATTTGTTGGAAGACCAAGTCAAAAGTGGAGTTAGTTTTGCATAGGATTCTATGAGATAGAATCCTTGTTGACCAAAACACCTTCCTTTGAGTGCCGCCCCATTTTTAATTAATTCTTCTCTTATTCCATGAAAATAATATTCTTTTTTGTGCACCTTTCCTTGCTGGTCCATGCCAATAATTGTGGAGGTGGCGCACAAGAGTTGGGTGCCCGAACAACTTCCCATGTTTGGACATTCCTAGTCTAGGATTTTGATCTAACTTGGATTCTTCTTTTTCTCTATTTGTTGGATAAATTTTATTTTAATTTTTTCATGGAATATAGAGATTTAGGAGAGGTTTAGGATGTGCAAAAATTAGAGGAAGAGGATCCTTGGGCATGGGGGTTCCATAGGCACCAAACTAGGTGTCTAGGTGAGAGAAAAGAGAAGA
>QRFJ01005724.1:0-63456 GCA_006176705.1 Cocos nucifera
AGAGAGATGCACCTAGAAGTATATGTGGCAACCCATCAAAATTGAAAAAAGAACCTCTCGTGCAGCTACCTATGTGATTAAGTCCTTCTATCTTGAGCTCCCGGATCAGATTAGGGAGTTAAGGTTGAACTCATCAAAACCTAATTTTCTATCATAAAATGATTTAATCCATTTTTGGATCCTGCAGGTCCGATGTGAAAATCTTTAAATGAAACCTCTTTCTATTTAATTTTCAACGTCTCTGCCAATGGCCCATGGGCTTATGGACTTGATTTCTGCAGATCATCAAATAGGGCTGCTCCCTGCTTCTTACGGCGAGTAAGATAGATTCCCTTCTTGGTGCAATCCAATTCCTACAATTGAACATGGCTATAGCCAACAATACACCCACTCAGAAAATTCTAAAATGGCTAGGAAGAACTGAGTCATGGTATAGTCAAACTAATAAACATCCTCAAGGTAACTACGCGATGCCACCTCCAGGTCAAAGAATCAGACACACTACTGCAGTTTCCGAGTCAGTCATCGACGAGAAGTAGCTTCCTTATGAACTACTTGAGTAGTCACGCTCGTGCTCTCATTCTCTAACGAGTAATCTTATACTCTCGCTTTGGTAATCTCCACACTGTAGTTCAAGACTCATCTACTATGAAGAAGTGATTGTACATAACCTTCCCGGGAATCAAATACACCTCCTCATGACGATCCTACGATAAGAGCCTTTATGAGTTAAATAATGAAAATTCTTGTCTTAAATTTAAACGTCTTGAATAAAGAATTATATTACATTAACCAAAGGGATGTATCACAGACACTAAATACACATATGTGATAGAAAATAATCTATTTATTATTTATAGTCAAATTATAATTTTTTCTCTAGAGTGTATTACAAGTTCAGCCATTCTGGCTTCAGGGCACACATATTCTAACACTTAGACTTAGGAAAAGTTTCAATGGATCGTTCACTTTTTTGTAGTAAAGATAAACTTAGTCATCTACAAAGAGATAGGGATTCATAGGTCGAAAGTTGATTCATAATCACTAATCTCAAAGAATTCTTCTTGAGCTAATTATTTATTCTGTTCTTGTTAATATGACCAGCCTACAATGCCAAAGGTAGACTTCGGAATACATACTAATTTTAGAGCATTTATCAAGGGATGAACCATGTTAACAAGGCATAATTAATAAATAAATACATTATTCAATATCCAATAAAAATTAATAAAACATCATTCAAAATGATATTATAAAATTTTATTTATTGAATATTTTATAACGCATTCATGCCAAAAGGCCTAACAGAATAACGATTTAATAAGAAAGTTGGACGAAAAAATGACATTCATGTAAGATCACTTTATTGAATTGATTTACAAGATTCATGATTCCCTAAAGCTAAGAATTGAAACTTATCTTCCATCCTCCAACTTTAGGAATCTTCTCTCACCTTGATCAAATCTCCTACTGACCTGCAAGCCTTGCATAGAATTATAAATATGATAATGGCTTTCAATATCTAATACTCAGGTAGTAGAATCAAATAAGAAAAAATTGCAAGATGTTATCATATAATTACCTTGCCCGGCAACCACTTGCTTCTTTCTTGGCCTGTTTGGGTTCAGGGGGTAATGTATAGAGGATAGTTCTCCTTTCAGTGCCTCTGCTTCTTACGAAAGAAGCACTCCATCTGGCTCTAGTCGAGCTTATGCTTCTTAATCTGATCCTATGCAGTCGTTCCAGGATCGTGGCTGCACCTACTTATTTTTCTTCTTCTTGTTCTTCTTTCTTTCTTAAAAGGTCGACGATCAGAAGAAGACCCTTCCACTATATTCACCATTTTCTTATGGAGTTGGTGATCCTTCTCAAAGTTCTATAACAATCCCAACAAGCCATAGTAGTTGACTGTAGGCTTTGTCATTCTAAAATGAGTTAGAAAAGGGAGGAAGGACTTGGGTAAGAAATTAAGGATCGCATCTTTATCGAGCTGCTCGTGTAGGAAAAAGCCCAGCTTGCTAAGGCACTCAATCATCTCGATCATGTGTAATACATGATCAGTGACTGAGGTCCCATCCCTCATCCGAGCGTTGAAAATGACACAACTTATTTTATGCCTTTCAACATCGTCAGGCGTGCCAAAGAACTCGTTCAATATTTGAAGCATCTTCTATGGCTGGGCATTTTTGAACCTACAGCTGAACTCATCATTCACTACCACTAGCATTATGCACCGAACGGTGGTGGCGATGCAATTAAGCCATTCTAGTGAGGTATCTCGTACCTCGCTCCTAGAGTTGGCTCTTTAGGTGCTGGATTCATTACTATATAAAGGATCCACTCATGCTCCAGAATCATTTTCAACTTACGATACCAGCTATCGAAGTTGGATCCTATTAATTTATCATTATCTAACAATGACTGGAGTGATAGGTTAATAGCCATTTCTGCATAAAAAGAAAAAACTAAACCTAATTAGTATATGAATTAATTATCTTAAAGATTTGGATTTTAGTCTAAAGATTCTTCCACTATTTTATACGAATTGATAGCCTCTACCTCCAATTCAAGGAATTAATTTAATTTCTTAGTGAGTACTAGAACCCACATAGACTACATATGAGCCCAACTTTGGTTGGTCAACCCATGTGCATCTATGGGTAGAATCAAAATCAATTGTTTCTCTAAATAATTTCTAGTAATTTTGATTTTGCCTCGAAGACCTAATTAGTAGGCTTTTGCCTCCACTGAAAAAGCTTGGTTAGGTCCAACCATTAATATGATCATATTTGATCTTATCTAATCAATAAATGATCAAGTCCAATTTTGGTCGGCCAACCTAACCATCATCAGAAAGACTTAACCAAATTATCAGTTGATGAATGATAATTTTATTAGTCAATAATCATCAGGCCTTTGGGCTTCCAATGATCATTATACTAATGAATCTATCATCACTCAACTTAATGGAAGGCTATGATTTAGTTATCTATATAACTATTTCATTTTTAAGGATCTAATAATTTTAAAGAATTTAATTAACATATTTTAAGAAGAGAAAAAAATTCAGTGAGCCAATTTCGATTCGCCTACTGACTTCATAAAGTCAGATTAAAAAGAATCTAATCTAAGCTGGCATTAGGAGAACCTAAATCAGTCAGACTGATTTACCTAATTGACATGGATGAGCAAACACTAAGTGATCTAATCAAAATCTAAATTCATCAGGATGCCAGGTTAAGTGAGATCAATGGAAGGGATATGCATTAACTCATCAAAGACCATAAATGCGAGTTAGCTCCCGAAGAATTTAAAAGTGCACTAGTCAAACTGCCAGACTTATTTAGAGCACCATCGCGATTCATTAGTTTTCATTTGATCAACCTAGTATTTATGGGTTCGATGCGTAGCACGAATCAAAGTCCATTTGGTCCTCGTAAAGGTATGGACTTGACCCAACTATAACTATTAATAAATTGATTTCTATAGAGTCCTTGCCTAATCTAAATTAACATTTAATTAGATTTGATCATTATCTAAAATAAATTGTTTGGAGGGGGCAAGATTATCAGAAGAAGGCTCCTTTGGATGTGGAAAATAAATTATGTTGAGACAAATTTTGTGAGAAAGAGTTCTTAATAGCAAAGACGTAGCGCATAAAGCATACCTTTTTTATCAAAAACCTTATTATTGACGCATTAGGACTCTAGACTGATCTCCACATAAAACATTAGTTCCCATCTGTTTTTTGATGCCAAAAATTCATCTGAAAGATGGCGGCATGAAAAGGATAGGAAGAGGACCATGTTGGTCTTAGGACTCTTCCCTCAAAAGAGTTTTTGATCCAAATCAAACTCTATCAAAACCTAGTCTAGGCACCTCCAAAAATCATGAAATTTTGCACAACAAAGTATATCCGTTCCTATCATATAGCCAAAAATTATAGCAAATATTTCTATAGAAATTTTTAAAATTCTTGCTCAAATGATCCTTCAATTCTCTCATTGGGTCACTTAATTGACCCTAGTCCAATTGTATTCAGCACTAGGAATGATTAATTTTTATAATTAATCTATCTAGACTTATTTCAATTAGATAAAAATAAACTCATTCAAGATGACAAAATGAGTCAAATCAAATTTGAACTGCAGTTGCGATGAATTAGAAAGTTACAGAAGAAGAAAAAGTCAGTCTCATCATTGTGCTAGCACGATTACCTTGAACCTGATTGGATCTAATCCAAATCATGAACTAGGTTTAGCTCAAATTGATGATATCCAGTCCAAACCCTTATTGTATGATCTAGTAGATTCAGTTCCGTATGGTAATGAGACATGTTCGTGACTGCCATCCATCAAACTCTTCGATGGACAGAATTTTTTGATTCCATACAATTAAGAATGAATGCGAGATCATCAAAATCATTCTAATTTTCTCCAAAATAACAGTAGAGTACCACTAGCAGTATATGGTGTGCATCCAATTCAAACTGAAATAGAACTCTTGGTGCAGCTACCTAGTGTGATTGGTTCTTCTATCTTAGCCTCCGATAGATTAGGGTAAGGTGAAACTCGTCAAACCTCAGTTCATCATATGAAGTAATCAATTTGATTCAGTCGTATGTGAAACTCTATAAAGAACTCTTTTCTATATTTCCACTTCTGCCATAGCCATGGGCTTACTGGACTGATTCTGCATGATCATCAATAGGGCTAGCTTCACTCTACCAGAGGTAGATAGATCGTCTTAGTGTAATCCATTCCTACATAGAACTACTATAGCCAACATATACCTCAGATTTCGCAATGGTTCAGAAGAATCTGAGTTATGGTATGAGTCAAAAACTTAACACCCCTTCAAGATAACTGTCGATGCATCCATCAGATTAAAAAATCAGAACACACTAACTGCAACATCGAGTCATCATTGAATGAGAAGTAGACTCCTAAATCTATCGAGGATGGTTTCACGCCTCAGTGCCCCTCGTTCTCTAGACGGTACATGTAGTTCTCGCCCCGGTTTTGTCTCCAAACCGTAGACTCAAATACTACTCTACAAAGAAAGTGAATTGTACAACCAACTTTTCGATAATACCATCACTCTAATGATCCTAAATCGGGAGTATTTATGAGTTAATATGAAATTCATGTCTTAAATTTTCAACTCTTTGAAAAATAGAAATTATCATTACAATAACTAAAAGGATTAATCACAACACATAAATACACACTAGTGATAGAAAATAACTATTTTTTAATTGAAGTATAGTCTAAAATTAAAAATTTGCGCTCTCCTAAGAATGCTATTAAGCATAATTTGCACAATTTGGTGCTTCTAGGGCACATATACCTGTAACTAATATAATTCGAGTAAACTTCAAACCATCTTTCCGATATTCAGGTAAGAAAAATATTCTTGGCATTCAATCCAACTTTTGTCGATATCATATGAACAATAAAAATAAGCTAAATGAATCCTAACTCCACCAACTCCTTTCTAATAGGTGTGGTCCTATCCCTTTCAAAAATTTATCACTTTTATTGTTGCCACAGCTTTGCTCTTTGTTCCATGTTCGAAAAAAATCTGCGACAGTATCTTTCTACAGTTCTCCAAGTACATGATATAAATGGATCATATTTTAACCACATCTAATATGTACCCAAAGAATAAATAAGATAACTATGATGGAATTTTCCATAATAGAATAAAGAACACCATGATAATAATAAAATATTGATGCATTTCTAAATTGTACAAATCGGAGCATCCAAGAGCTGTTAATGGAGTCCATTTTACGGACCCTAGGATCGACTCTTGAATAGGAGTCTAAGGTTACATCAATGCATGCACTAAATCATTACCATACATCTCTTTATGGAAATAGAAAGATGTATCCAGATCCTGACCTCAATCTGCTCTGGATCTCGAATCAGATCGTGGACAGGATCCCAGACCGAATCCTAATCCAAATCCCGACCTCAATTCGATATGCTTCATGACCTGAATCTCAAACTGAATCTCAGATAGGATCCCAGACTGAATCCTGAACCTAAGATCTTGAATCGGATCCAAATCTGAAATCATGACCGAATCCCGAACTAGATTCCGGGCCAGGATCTAGATTGGATTCGGCATCGAATCCTGACCCGAATCCAGACCTCGATCCGACTTGAATTAGGACCCCAATCTCGAACCAGATCTCAGATAGGATCCAAGGCCATATCTCGGATTAGATTTCGATTTGAATCCCGATCGAGATCCAACCTAGATCATGAATCGAATCCCAAACTAAATTCTGAATAGGATCCCAGATCGGATCTTGACCTCAATCCAACCTGGATCAGGACCCCAATCCTGAACCAAATCTCGGACAGGATCCTAGATGCGGATCTCAAACCAAATTTTGACCCAGATTCTAACCTAGATTCGACCTTGATCATGAACCAAAAATCGAGTCAAATCTTGGACTGAATCCCGACCCGGATTTCAGATCAGATCCCGATCCATATCCAGACTGAACAATTCATATGCATTAAAAATTAAAACATTCGACTAATCCAAATTAAAATATTAAATCATAATCATAATAAAATATAGGACTAAACAACTAAAATATTAAATTATAACAACTTAAAGCATAAAAATTATTTTAAAAATGTAACTATATTAATTATAAAAAATAATTTATTTTTAAATATTTTATCAATCTATTTTAATTTATTTATCAATCTATTTTGTTATTATTATAAAAATATTTTATTTAAATTTTAAATATTAAGGAGCTAACAAGTCGTAACCCACTCCCGTGTCCCTCGGGATTCCCCACCACCACCGACGTCACCAACCGCCCGCCACCTTTGCGCCCCAACCTGACCCATCCCCACCGCCGCTCCCACCTCCACGCCCTCGCGCGGCCTGCAAACCACGTGGCACCCCCCGCCCCCACCCCCGCAGTCCCCACCTTGTGGCGCCTCTCGCCTCCCACCACTGGCGGCCCCCATCCGACCTATCACCAATCACCTCTTCCATCCCCCACCCCCCACGATTCCCTCATCCTCTAAATGGGTGCGCCTCCGCCTCCACCCCTCGTGGCTCCCACCCCTACAATGTCGCTCTACCTCCCACCATCTTAAACGGCCCCCGCAACCCGACCCGTGATCACCACCACCCCTTGGTCCCCCAACCCCCTACGGCACCCCTCTGCTCCCACCATCCACGCCCCATCCGGCTGCGTCAACACCACCACCCCCGGCACCAGCCCCGCAACCCCTCTCCATCCACCGACCACCGCAACGACAACACCCTGTGCAAAATGAGTTAAGAATGTCGTTTTGAATGAAATGAATGGTTACGGAAGCTCATAAATTATATTGTGATCATAATTATTGAATTTCTATTGTCATGTAGTAGATATCGGTGTAGGCTTGAATCGAGTTAGTGGGATCTGTGATGTGATGGATTCATTAAGAGTTTTCTATTGGGACTAGGTTCCTACTCACTCCTAATAATATAGTTCTGTAAAGAAATCCTAAGCGACATTAAGAATGCTCTGCGTTCTAAAGGATGGAACCCATATCCCATATGAGAAGATAGATATCAAGAGGAGAAGGAGGGAAGATTCTGTCCATGTTTGATTGGCTTCTCTTGCTCTCTGTAAAAATATTTAGTTATCAGATATGCTAAAATTTTGAATATATTGATTGGTTTATAATTTTTTTAAAATTTTTATCTTGTGTTCAATTTTCCTACTACGATCCATAAAAATTAATTATTTTTCTATCAATTGGTATCGTAACAAAAAATTTTATAAAAGATAGAATCAAAAAAAAATTTTAGATTACAATTCAAATTAATAAATAAATAAATAAAGGATAGCGGTTTCTAACCGTGGCCCTCCTCTTCAAAAATTTAGACTGCGAGAAGGCAGCCGGCAATCGGTCGACGAAAACGTTCCACCAGCAATGAAGGATGGGACGACATGATCCCAAAACGATCAATCCAACAAAAAAAAAAAAAGCTCCCGAGATAGCATGCAGCGGGATCGGATGGCCATGATTGAGATTATGGTTGGCCTCAGGGAACGTTTTTGCAGCAGTTGGATCCACGAATTACCAAGATGAAACATTGTAAAAAAGGAAAAAGTGCACATGAATCCACCAGGTGGAAGCTACCAGGAAACGCCCTAGTTTACGTTTAAAAGGTACCAAATGGATGTTGCCATTGGAAAATTAGATGGATGTCCGCATCAAGTCATAAAATCCTGATCCAATTTTTCATGATTTCAATAAAATGCTGAAACTTACATGTATCATTTAAAAAATAATAATAATAATAATTTATTTATTATATTTTTGACTTAAAAAAATATATGGATTGTAATATATGGTGACATGCAATAATAATTCTCGTCTATTAGATATTTCAAAGAATTAAGATATATCAATTTTCTTTGGATAATTTATTTGTTGTTTAGCTGCATTAAGTTATATTAAAATTGGAATGGGCATGATGTTTGGTTGATTCTTGAATTAAAGATTTAATATATTATTTTAGATGGTATCCCACCAAAAATTGCCTTATTAATGATGTTTACAAGATCTTCTAATCATAATTTAAGAAGGGATAAGCATCGTGAGATTATAATATATAATATCTCTCCAAAAAGAGCTCATTGTATGTTGTAATTTTGAAGTGAAAATATTTTTATGATTTGTAAGGTACATGGCCGTAGGAATTCATTCTATCAAAGTAGATGAACCTTCGAAAGCCTAATGATACCTTATAGAAATTCCTCGCACTGGACGTATGAAAGAACCTTATTGGGTCCTTTAGAAAGTTTTAAATGGCATTGCACCAGGGCTCTCAGTAAAATAATGCTTATAAAGTTTCTTAAAGTATATTGATTGCTATATTTATTCTATTATTTTGATTGCATTAAGTTTATTTAAGTTAGCATCTTGCAATAAAATAACATAACTACTTAAATTGAACTCTGACTGAATAAATTATAAAAGAGGAAAACATGATACTGAATTGGCAACTGGGTTGATGGGATCTGAATATTGCTTTGTGTGATAATCCTCCATCTTCAGATAACTAAATTAGAGTACCTACGAATAGAAAGCTGCATATGAAGTGGGAGAAGGCAAAATCTGTTGAGCTTGATGATTATTCGTTGGGGATAAATCCCGCTCCGCGAAAGGCCCGGCCCCGACGCTCAGCCTAAATGGAACAGTAGCCGTAGAGAGCTTCGACAGAGGCTTCAGCGAACTGCCCAACGGCCGAGCTTCTTCCAGCAGTGCCGAACTGGTCAAGCTCCCTCCCGAGCTTCTTCCGGACTCCCAAGCCATGAGATGAATTCCTAGCGGCCGAACTCCTTCGGACTCCCACGGTCGAACCCCTTCGACCCACGGGCCGAACTCTTCGGACGACTCCAAGCGACCGGCTTCAACGAAGGTCCTCTCAGCGGCCGAACTCCTTAGCGGACGGGTTTAGCGAATCCCCAAGACGGTCGTCACTCAGTGAGCCCGAACTCTCAGCAGTCGTCACTTTTCGTCGAACTCCTCAGCGGTCGCCCTCCTTGGCAGGTTTTAGCGAAATTCCCTAAGCAGTCGTCAACTCGGTCCGAACTCCTCAGCGGTCGCCCCTCGGCCGAACTCCTCAGCGTCCGCCCTCAATCGAATCTTCGTTCGACCGAGCTCCTAACAAACCTCTCGTGTCCAAGCCTCAGCGGAGTCCACAAGCCGCGCGAACCCCCAAAAAAACGTCCCGAGCTTCGATTCTCAGTGGATCGAACTCTTCAGCGGTCGAGCCTTAGCTGCATACCTCCAGCCAGACGCCTATGGGAGCCGACTCCCTCCTATCTGCCTCTCAGGAGCCCGAACTCCTCCGTAATGGGCACAACGACGAAGGCTCCACCCTTCATTCGCAAGCTCTGCAGCCATCACCATCAGTCAGTACCGCCGTAGGCGATAGCGACCCACTGTCAGGGGATTGGCTGTCACCCTCCAATCCGCCCGCACACGGCACGCATCCCAGAGACTGACTCCGCGAACCTCGAGCGACCCGTCAGCACGCGGCTTGCAGTTACACCAATCAGGCTCCACTATATAAAGGACCCTCCCGAACATGCTAGGCTAAGCTTCATCTGATCTCTAAACTCTCCTCCTCATCTCTAAAGCTCCGGAATCATTCTGAGCACTGCTCCATTCCTGTTGGCCAAAAACTGACTTGACCGTCCGAGGGTCCGACGGAAGCCACCCCCCACCGGCTCCAGACGGGACTTTCATTTTGCAGGTCCCGACGGCGACATTCGGCGGCCCCCCACTCTCACTCCGGCAACTCCCGACGATGAATCAGTTTCTGTACGCAAATTACAAATTGGCAACTAGAAGAAGGGCTTGAACCTCCGAGGTCCCTTGTTCTTAAGGAGTGCTCGCAACCCTTCTTTTCCTCTCGGAGATCTTCCTTTTTCTCTCCGAAGAAGAAAAATGCCTTCAGAAGAAGGGCTTCGACTCGACGACCGGCGTCCTTGCGCGCCAGGTCACACACGCTCCCGTTGCAGCCCAGGCTCCGTCCGAAAGCCTACAGCAGATTGTAGAGCCGTTCAACCTACTGGTGGGTTTCGCAGCCCCCGCCGAAGTGATGATAGCGTGCGAGGAACGCGACCTTAAAGGAAGAGCATTCGGGCATAACCATTGGTGAGAATGGGAGAGCAGGAGTTCTCCCAGCAAAGTCGACACGGAGGGGAAATAAAGCCTCGGCACATTGCCATGGGTGGAGCAAAGTTCTCTCGTGGAACGAAGTTCGGCAATGCCAGGGGCGAGCAAAGTTCCTCGCCATGGAATGAAGGTTCGGCGGCAAGCGGAGGAACGCAAACACCCTCGAGCTCACAATCGCCCTTGGAAAGAGAAAACTCTTCCGCAGAAAGCGAGATGAAGTTTGGTGTAAAAAGTCTGAGCTCCCCAAATCAGAATGAAGTTCAGGCGTGAAAACCGATCTCTCCAAACCGAATGAAAGTTCGACGTGAAAAAGCCGAGCTCCCAAAAGCGGAATGAAGTTCGGCATAAAACGAAAGCGGAGGAAAGTCTCCCCGCAGAATGAAGTTCGGCGGACAAGGCCGAACTCCTCAGGTCTCAATCGAAATGAGTTCGGCACAATGAAGGCGGAGGAAGTTCTCCCACGGAAATGAAGTTTGATGGAAGGCCGAACTCCTCAGGTCATCATCGAAATGAAGTTCGGGCAAGGCTTGAACTTTCCTTCAAAGCTCACCATTCAGTTTTGCACAAGCAAGGGCAAGCAAGAATGAAGTTCGGCACAAGCCAGGGTGGAGCAAAGTTTCCTCGGAATGAGCAAAGTTCCCCCGCGGAAATGAAGTTCGCATAAGGGAGGCCGAAACTCCGCAGTAATCACCCAAATGAAGGTTCGCCGCGCTCGAGACCGCCCCAGGGTGATCGAGGCCCGAACTCTACCGAGCACGCCGCTACAACGAATTTCACGAGGTGCGATGAAGTTCGGGCCAAGAAAGCCGACCCCCCTCCCTGGCGAGCAAGGAGTCCGAACAAAGAAGCGTGAAGTTCTCCACGGAAAGTTTGCCGGAAAAAGCGCAATAAAGCTCCATGCAGCGAAGCCCCGAAGCTCCCACAACGAAGCCCCCCACGGAATGAAGTTCGGTGTAAGTGAAGCTGATCTTTCTTGAAAGCTCTCACGCTGCAAGTCAGGCCGAACTCCCCCATCTCGAGTATGTCATCAACAAAAACCCTCTACAAAGAATTCATAGGAGGCCGGAGTGAAAGTCCGGTGGCTAAAGCAAAGTCGACCTCGCACCTCGAGCTCGTCCGTCAAGGAAGTTCGAGAGCGAAAGGAAGAAGTTCCCGCCACGAAGGTTTTTGCAGGGAGGCAGAATTGAGCAGCGCGTGTCCAAGGATGCGGGGCATGAAGTTCGGTCATGTCACGATCCTCGAGGCGAATCGTGAGGAAGCCCCGACAAGAAGGCAGGAAGTTCCGCCGCGGAAGAATCTCACGGAATCGAACGAAGATTCAGAAATGAAGTCCGGCAAGAGGAAAGCCGAGCTCCAATGAAGCCCTCCCGCGGAAGCTTTCGTAGGAAAAGCGGAGCAAGTTTGCTTAAAGTGAGGCCGAACTTCCTTTTTCTCACGAAGATAGGTTCGGCGTAAGCCGAAGTTTCGGTGCGAACAGGGCGGAATAAGTTCTCCGCGAATGAAGTTTGAATATTTCACCAAAAGGTTAGAGGAAGTTTGGTTGTGCTAGACACCGCCGGACGAAAGTTCGGCGTGTTTTAACGACCTCCCCCTGCAACAGGTCTGAACTTTTCGAGCTCGCTGCAAGAAATTCCCAGCGGAAGGTTTTCGCAAGTTCGGCGCATCCATGACCACCCATCTCAGAGAGGCCGAACTCACTCGAGCTCACCACCAAGGAAAGCCCTCGATGGAAGGGATGCGAAGAAGAACCTCTTCTTGAAAGGTTCCGCAACTACGCCCTGCTACTCTACTCAAAATTGTTGGCGAAGATAAGAGCCAGCCGCCGAGACCTGAAGGATTACGGCCTCCAAACGTGTGGCGATTGAAGCAAGTAAAGCCCCTACATCGCGACCATGGCCACAACACTGAGGGAATACCCGGGTTTTTTCCCCCCCAGCCCTTTCAAGATGAGTTGAAAGAGCTGGACGGATAAATTCTTCGACGCCAGTCTGAGGCAGGAAGAAGATCGGCTAAAGGCATTGTTGTACCGAAAAGACAAGAAGGTCGGCCGCCTCGCGGCGTCCATCAACGCACCGCCAAGGGAAGGAGCTAGGAGGCTAGCTACAAATCGACGATTCATCGGCTTCCAGCGACAAAGCCAAGGGCTTGCTACAAATCGAGTAAGGCCGCATGATAGAGGAGGTCGTCTGGACGGGACTTACTAACCCGAGGAAACTCCGAGGAACACACCCCCGACAACCCATCGAACGAAAATGCACTGCATCAACTTCTCCTCGATAAAACTCCTCCCTTCAGTAATATTATTTCTGGATGCGAAAAACTATGGCGATGACAGGGAGAAGCAGTCAGCCGCGTTAGGAAACAGGAGGGATGAATCCGTCTAGCGTGAGCAAAGTCGAAGGCCCCGCATCCAACGAAGGACGGATGGGGGGAGAGACGGGGACGACGGTCCTCATGGTGCCCCACAAGCCGTGTTAGGAACAGGAGGAGAACCTCGTCTTGCGTGAAGCAAAGTCGAAGGCCCCATCCACGAGACGGGATGGGGGAGAGGCGAGACGACGGTCCTCATGTGCCCCCCACAGCCGGCTAGGAAACAAGGAGGGAGAACTCATCCTAGCGCGAGCAAGTCGAAGGCCGCTATCCACGAAGGACCGGGATGGGGGAGAAGGCGAGACGACGGTACCTCATGTGCCCGCAAATCGCTAGGAACAGGAGGAGAACCTCGTCCTACTGAGCAAAGTTGACAAGGCCCCCATCCACAAGGACGGGATGGGGGAGAGGCGAGGAACGACGGTCCCCATGTTGCCCACAGCCCATGAGGAACAGGAGGAGAAACTCATCTAAATGCGACAAAGGTCGATAGGCCCCGTCCAAAGGACGGGAAATGGGGGAGAGGCAAGGAGAATGGTCCCCATGTGCCCCACAGCCCATTGGGAATAGGAGGAGAACCATCCTAACGCGGAGACAAAGGATTGAAGGCCCGTTCACCTAACACGAGATGGGGAGAGGGCACAACCCGCGAGGACGACGTCCCTAATGTGCCCCCACAGTCCGTTGGGAATAGAGGAGAATCTTCATCCTAACGCGAAGCAAGGTCGAAGGCCTCGTTCACCTAAATGAGATGGGGGAGAGGCAGAGGACGACGGTCCCCATGTGCCCCCACTAGCCCATTAGGAACAGAAGGGGACCCCATCCTGACGTGAGCAAGATCCGAGATCGAGCCTCAAAGTCTACGGCAAGTTCCACTGCAGGAGATGAGATCGCCCCCAGCGAACCACGACAACCTTCGACGTGGAATAGGAGGTCCCTCAGAGTCAACTTTCAGCTGATGGAGACAATGGTCACCCCCGAGGAGCTCAACTCCGACGTCGACCGTAGGGGGCGAGTATTTAACTTCGGCTTCAACATCAGCTTCATCGACTTTAGCTGGGATGAGTTCCATTCCCAACTCCAAACATCAATTGGAGAGGAGGCCTCCCCCAAGCCTCAGCTTCAGCATCAACCTTGGCTGGAGAAGAGACCTCCCCCGAGCTTCAACCGCAACAAACGCGGGGCCTAGAAGAAGACTTCGGCAGTCGCCCATTTTGGTACTCCCTTTCTTCGAATTTCAAACTCGGGAGTGGGGGAGCTACTATTGGGGATAAATCCGCTCCTGCCGAAGCCCGGCCCGACGCTCAGCCTAATGTAACCAGTAGCCGCAGAAGAGCTTCGACAGATGGGCTTCAGCCGAACTCCCAGCGGCCGAGCTTCTTCCAGCAGGCCGAACTAGTCAGCTCCCGAGCTTCTTCCGGACTTTCAGCATCGAGACCAAACTTCCTGGGTGGCCGAACTCCTTCGGACTCCCCACGGCTGAACCCCTTCGGACCCACGACCGAACTCCTTCGGACCGACTCCAAGCGGCCGAGCTTCAACGAAGTCCTCTCAGCGGCCGAACTCCTCAGCGGACGGGCTTTAGCGGAATCCCCAAGTGGTCGTCACTCAGGAGCCCGAACTCCTCAGTAGTTGTCACTCGACCGAACTTCTCAGCGGTCGCCCCCTCGGCCGGGTTTTAGCGGAATCCCTAAGCAGTTGTCACTCGGTCGAACTCCTCAACGGTCGCCCCTCAGCCGAACTCCTCAGCGGTCGCCCTCACCGAACTTCGGATGATCGAGCTCCTACCGAACTCTTAAGTGTCCAAGCCTCAACCGAAGTCCAACAGTCGGCCGAACCCGCAACGGTCGAGCTTTGGATTCTCAGCGGTCGAACTCTTCAGCGGACGAGCCTTAGCTGCATACCTCCAGTCAGACACCTATGGGAGCCGAACTCCCTCCTATCTTCCTCTTCAGGAGCTCGAACTCCTCCAAAATGGGCACACGACGAAGGCTTTCAACCCTTCATTCGGCAAGCTCTGCAGCCATCACCATCAGTCAGTCTGCCGTAGGCGATAGTGACCCACTGTTAGGGCGATGGCTATCACCCTCAATCCACCGCACACGGCACCATCCCATGAGACTGACTCCGCCGAACCTCGAGCGGCCTGCCAGCACGCGGCTGCAGTTATCACTATCAGGCTCCACTATATAAAGGACACTCCCGACATGCTAAGGCTAAGCTCTCTGATCTCTAAACTCTCCTCCTCATCTCTAAGCTCCGGAACTCATTCCGAGCACTCCATTCCTGTTGGCCGAAAACTGACTTGACTGTCGAAGGATCCTGACGGAGCCACCCCCCATCGGCTCCGGACGGAACTTCATTTTGTAGGTCTCCGACGGCGACCTCGACGGCCCCCACTCCGGCAACCTCCGACGACGATCAGTTTTTGCACCAACAATTATGAAAAGATCCATATCTTATTTTATTTTAGATGCTATACTTGACAATGAAAATGCTAAATAATTCTTTGATGCCACAAATAAGAGGTATGTTGAATCTGATAAAGCTAAGAGGCTGGAGAGCTGATGGAAAAGTTAGTTAACATGAGATATAATGGTATTGGTAGAGTTAGAGCTTACATTATGAGATTGAAGAGCATTGCATCCAAACTAAACAGCATAGATATACCTATCCCAACAGCTTTCATTGTTCATCAGATCCTTAATTCTCTTCCTGCATAATTTAATCAGCTTAAAATCACTTATAGTGCATAGAGGGATAAATGGAGTGTGAGTGAACTTATTTCAGTTTGTGCTCAAGAGGAAGAAAAATATCTTAGAAAAAAGGGTGAGGAGTGCTAATATAGTCTATCAGCCACATCTTAAGGATTCCAATTATAAGAAAAAGAAGAAAAATGGTTCCAAAAGAAACGAACAATTTTATAATCTTAAGAATGAAAATAAAAATCCTAAAGGTCCTCAAAGCTAGTGTTAAAAAACTTTTAAATTGCTTCTTTTGCAAGAAGAAAAAGTCATAAAAAAGCTGAATGTTTCAAATACAAGAGCTGGACTAGAAAAGAAAACCAGCAAGGAGGTACTCATTAACCTTTATTTATTTTGAATCTAGTTTTGATAGATGTTCTATTACATTTCTTGGTAGTTAGATAGTGGGGGCATCTATTCATATCACTTAATTCTTTGCAGCGGTTCATAACAACTGAAAGGTAACTAAGAATGAGTGAATCTTTTCGTAGAGAAATGGAAAAAGAATTTCAAATTGATTTATTTGGAGACATTAGGCCAGAATTAGAGTCTGATTTTATACTTGTCTTAGAAATACTATTTATATACCATCCATTGAGATGGAATTTGATTTTTCATTACTAAACTTGATTCTAGTGATTTACAAATTTACTTTTGGTCATGAAAATTTTGAAGCTTTTGACTCTAAATTTATTGGTGGAGGCTCTTTTTATTTGAATGGATCATATCATATCTAATGTTATTAGTAGAAATGATTTCCTTCATGCCATGTTGATGACATTATCCCTAAAAGATGATTAAATAAAGATAAATCTTTTATGTTTATGGCATAAACGATTACGTCTATTTTCTAAAAAAGAATCAAAGGCTAATTGATAGTGAAATTCTTTCTTCTCTTGATTTTAGTGATTTTTCATACATGTGTTGACTGTCTTAGGGGCATATTTAAACAAAACCAAAAGAAAGGAGTCAAAAACGTAGCAATGGCCCTTTTAAAGAACTCATTCATATAGATATTAGTGGACCCATGAACCTGCTATTTATGGTAAATAATATTTTATTAACTTTATTGATGAATTTTCTTGATTTGGATATATCTATCTTCTAAAAGAAAAGTAAGAAGTACTTGATAATTTAAAATCTTCAAGACTGAAGTTGAAAAAATAGCATGAGAAAAATAATCAAAGTAGTAAGATCTAACCATGGTGAAGAATATTATGGTCGATATGGTGAATCCGATCAGCAAATAGGATCATTTATCAAATTCTTACAGAAGTGTGGGATAGTTGCCCAATACACCATGCCTGAAACTCTTAAATAAAATGGTGTAGCTGAAAGACATAACCACACTCTTAAAGATATGGTTAGAATTATGATGAATGGATGCAATTTATCTATAAATCTCTAAGGTTAGGTTTTAAAAATCATAATCTATATCTTAAATAGAGTATTGAAAAATATGTTCTAAAGCTAATCATCTAAGTAGTAGATAATTGAAATTAGTATATGAATTATATAACAATAATAGTAATTTAGCTATTTCATCATAAAAGTTCTATCTTCTTTAAATGAACTTCTAAATTATGATGAAGTCCTTAAAACCACAATCAATCAATAAAGAAGAATTTATCGGATGGTTCTTAAATTATTCACGATCAAATGATAAGTTATTAACAAGAATGATAATTTATCGAGTGTAGGTCGTTGTATGCCATATGCGTTGATTATCCTCGTAACCAAATAGTGTGGAGACATTGGTATGGCATCCAGGTGAGATGTAAGAGTACACCTACATTGAACGTGATCCAATGTAGCACTCTACAATCAAGAGTAGCTAGCTAAGGCCAATGAATATAAGTGTTCCTCCGATCTAAGATTGCCACGATGACTTGCGAGCAACTCACTGTACTTTGATGCTGGACTATCTATATTTTTAATATAGGTGATGAAAAATTTTTGGGTATAGTCAAGTACTTGTAGAGTCGGTGTGAGTCAAGATGGGATTGACCATTCCTAATTAACTTCAGAAAGAGAGTGTCTCGCTGTGTTTCAGTTTAGCAAAACTTAGGCTTGGGTAATCCTCGTGAGGTGTCACAGAATTTGCAAAATTTTGAGACACAATAGAGATGATTTATATGAGTGTTTGACAGCATACTCAAAATTGTCTTGAGCATTATTGGTTATAGGGATGAATTATATGGTAACTATGGGCCAGGGTTCTAAGAAAGTTGCTTTGCATACATTCGACCTATCCGGACGTCGGAAATCATTGCTAGATGGTAACTTCGATTGGTACAAAATTTGGTTTATGTACTATTAGCTTAAGTTCAAATCTATAGGGTCACACACATTAGAGCTTGTAATCTGATCGGATGGTTAATCGATGATTGAGAATTATTGTGAGGTCAAATATTCAATGCAATTGATGTTTGACCTAATGCAAGTGTTTTAGGAGGATCGATTAGAAATTGGATTACTAATTGGCTCAATTTGATTGAGCAATCAGGCTAAGATCAAGTCTAATTAAATTAGATTCAATTAGAATTAGTTTGAATTTAATTAAATTAAGTCTAATTAATTTATTGGATAAGCCAATTGCAAGGAAAGAATAATTTCTTGTTTGACTAGGACTTGGGTGCACCAGATTGACTTAGGATTTAAATCAGATTTAAATTTTAATTTAATCTAATTTAATTAGGCTCCTAATTAGACTAGGATCATCTTTAATTGGGTTGCATTTAATTTAGTTTAAATAAAATTTAAATTAGATTTAAAATAATTTTGATCAAGTCAAACAAGAGGAGTCCTAGTTGGACTAGGACAACTAGGACTCTCTCTCTTTCACTTGTGCCTATGAAAGCCCACACCATATTTTAATTTTAGATTTTTTTCTATGATTTCTATGCCTAAGAAATGATTTCCCACACCCCATTATCTCAAAAATTAGATTTAAATTTGATTTGGTCAAAATTAGAAGGAAGTTGAAAATTGTTTCCTACTTGGAAGAGTCTTCTTTGACCCAAACTCCTCCCTCCCTTGTGCGCCAACTCTTCCCATGCCTCTCTATCTTATTCGATCCTTTTTCCCTTGGTTTTGTGTGTGAGAATTAGTAGTTACACAAAAAAATAAGTGGGAGGGGCGTCCAAGAGTTGGACGCCCCATAGAAGTCCTTCTTTGACTAGGTTTTGACCTAGTCTTGCAATAAAAGGTGGATGCCTCTTATGAGATAGTTTTAGGATGTGAAAAATTCTAAAAAAATCATAAAAAATTAGAGAAGAAGGAGGAGAAGGCATGGAGAATTTTTGGTGCCAAGATTCTTGGAGAAGAGTCCTCAATTAAGACATTAAATATTGATATCTTGAAGAGATAAGGTAAGAGAAGATTGTCTTCTCTTATAATTTTCTTTTATGTTTCTCTCTTTCTATTTTATTTATAATTTTTATATGATAAAAATTTGAGATAGAGAGAGAGAGAGAGAAAGAGCTTGAGGAAAGATGGTGCCAAGATTCTTAGAGAAAAGATCTTCATCTGGACATCAATCATTGATGTCATGAAGGCACAAAGGTAAGAGAAGATTATCTTCTCTTTGTTTGCTTTTGAGTATCTTCTTCTTCATTATTTTCTATAATTTTTATATGATAAAGATCTGAGAGTGAGAGGAAGAGGGTGTGGAATGTGTGCTCCAAGGTGTTAGGGCATGGTGATCCTTTTTGGACATGATCTGATCATGTCTTGATGCGAGAAGAAGAAGAGAAGAAGGTCTTCTCTTAGGGTTTCTTTAAGAGCCCTTCTTCTCAATTTCATTTATGAGATTTTTATGAGAAAAATCTGAGGGTGTGAAATTTGAAAATTAGGAAAAAATCCAAAGGGGAAGGTCTCCTTGGACCCTAGCATAGAGGTGTTTTTAGGACATCAACTGTTGATGTCCTGAAGGAGAAGATTTGTCTTCTCCTAGGGTTTTTTCCATATGTCTTTTTATTTTTTGATTTATGGGAGATCCAAGGGTTGGATTTCTTTCTCATTCTTCCTCATGTTTTTCATCTCTTGGATCATCCAAAAGATCTGAAGAACATGTATTTGATTAACCATCAGGAGGGATCCACGAGAAGCTAGCACTTCGAGCAGATCTTTGTTCGATGAACCTCCAATCTGTGTTTTAGGTTCATGTGGATCATTTGTAGAGGTTGGACATATGTGTGGCTCTAAAGATAATAATGAATTCAATCGTAGATTCTCGACCCGTGCAAAGATAAGAGATCTGATCTCTTGATGACTTAGATGTGATCTAGGGTTAGATCTAGAATTATTCTAGATCTTGGTATTGATATGATCAATACTATTTATGATTAATTTAATTTTAGATTTATATTTACATTATAACATGTTATAGATCCTTGATGTAGAATTTCATAATTTGATTACATGCATGTTGTAGATTAAATAGTTTAATCTATGTCTTCCGTTGCTCTATATTTCGAAAAAGTTTTGAAATCTATGCATGAAATCCTGCATATTTTCTATCAGTGGTATCAGAGTATCTAGGTTCTATTATAACATGTTTATGTATGCTTTAGATTAAATCTAAAAATTAAAGTTAATTAAAGATCACACATACTGTCATAAGGTTGTCTTGTTGTAAGGTTAACCTCTTATAATAAAAAGGTTGTCCTAGTATGTGCTGATCTAAATCAAAATTATGAATTATTAGATTAGATCTAAGAAAATTTATGATTTAATTTTTAATTTAAATCTAAGATTTAATAGATATTAAATCTATTTTAGATTATTTAGATTAGATCTAAATAATATCAAGACTGCACATACTGCCATAAGGTTGTCTTGCTGTAAGGTTTACCCCTTACAGTGGAAAGGTTGTCCTTGCATGTGCTGATTCGAAAAATCTAAATCATAAATATATTAGATGAGATCTAAAATAATTTATGATTTATTTTTAGATTTTAAATCTAAATTTAAATGATTTATGATCTGATTTTGATCATTTAGATGAGATCCATGTGATATGTTTCATGTTTAGATCTAGATCCTTATGTTGCATATGTTGGATATGTAGCTTTTATTTTTGAATCTAGAATAAATATATATGTCATATTTATTTTGTAAAATTTTAAATTATAAACTTACTTTCTGCAAAATCCCTAGATTTAAAATCCTAAGACATGATCTAAACAATAAAACAAATCAGATCTAAAACTATATATTGAATATGATTCAATATAATTTGAAAATATTTTAAATAATAAAATCAGAAACTAGTTCTGAGATTCCATAAATCAAACTTTGAACTTAATTAAGAATTAAGTGATTATTTAGGATTTAGGTTTGTGATTTGAAGATCTTAAGATAATTTCATAAAACTTGGGTTAAAGGATAAATGGGTTAGTTTTGATTAGGTCACTAATTGGGTTAGACCTAGGGTTAGATTAAATATAGACTTGGTTAAGAAATTGATCAAACCTAATTAATAGTTAATTAGGATTAGATCATTTCTATAGATCACTTCAATAGTTGTAGTTGATCAAAGTCCACATATCTAACAAATGGATGCTGATCGTGGCTCAGTGGTTGAGCCTGAGTCTTTAGGTAGACCAAATCAAAATTGATAAATTAGTTGGTGTCTAAGGTAAGTCTGGCATCCTAGATCGATAGTTTTTAATTGGCAGCCTGCTTATCTGGCTATTTTTGATTGTATCTAAGGCAAGCCTTGGCAGATCCTTCCACCGATCTCACTTACCTGGCCAATGTGGTTAATCAAGTTTTTGATTAAATTGCTCATTGATTTGTACTAACCTATGTCACATAAAAAATCAGTGAGACTGATTTAGGTGCCCATAGACCATAATTGATCTTAGTTCTCATCAGTGACTTGCAAAGTCAGTGGGAGGACTTGACCTGATGAAATCAGTTGGAGCAAATTGGTCCATGTCCTTTCTATCCTTAAATCACTAATAATTTAAATCCTCTAAAATTATTAGGTCCTTAAAATGATAAAGTTATAGGAATAATGGAGTCATAGCCTTCCATTAAGGTGTTTGATAATGAATCCATTAACTCAATAATCATTGAAGGTCTAAAGGCCTGGTGCTTGTTGATTAATGGAATTATCATCCATCATATAACGACTTGGATGTTTCTCTCTAATGATGGTTGGGTTGGCCAACCAAAGTTGGACCAGATTATTCATTAGTTGGATGGGCCAAGTACGGTCATGTTAATGGTTGGATCTAACTGGATCCTTTTCTAAGAAGGCCAAAGCCAATTGATCAGGGCCTGGGGCAAAATTAAAATTACTAAAAATTATTTGGAGAAATAATTAATTATGAACCTACCTTTAGATGTACATGGATGGGCCAACCAAAGTTGGACTCGTGTGCAGTCTATGTGGATTCTAGTACCTACTAGAAAATTAAAGTAATTCCTCGAATTAAAGGTAGAGGCTACCAGTTCGAATAAAATAGTGAAAAAACCTTTAGACTAAAGTCTAAGTCTTTAGGCTTAAAATGATTCATATACAATAGGTCATTGTTCTCTATTAAGGCTAAATCCTAATTGCTCCTATCACTGTTAGATAGTGAAGACTTATGGATCCAACTTCGATAATCAATATCGAAAGTTGAATATTAGTTCAGCAGTATGAATAGATTCGTATTGAAGTTTCTGAGCCCAATCAAAATAATTAGTCCAAGGTTAACCCAAATCAGGCATAGTACTTCTAATGTCTAAAACAAGGTCATAGGAAGAAGATTTGTCTTGTTTTTCTTGACTACAACAGGCTGAACAAGAGAAAGGAGCAAAAGTTGCTCATTAAAGACGTTATATGATAACACCTTAAAACTTCTCTGTATGTAATTCTACTATCTAGGTATTAGATACTAGTGGTCTTATGCAATTCATTGCAAGAACTTAAGGTAAGTGGAATGTACACACCCTAATTAGATTATGTTATGGATGTCTATGTTTGGCATTACAGGCTTAGTCATATTGACAAGAACAGGATAAACGGATTAGCTTGAGAGAAAAATCTCGACATCAATGATTATGAATCTTTGATAGTCTGTGAGTCTTATCTTCTTGGGAAGATGACAAAGTCACCTTTTACTGAAAAAGATGGAGCCGATAAAGTTCTAAGTCGCATACATAGTTGTTAGATATATGTGCCCTAGAAGCCAAAATTGGCTGACACTTGTAATACATTTTTAGGGGCAAAATTATAATTTTGACTATAATCAATAAAATAGATTATTTTCTATCACATATGTGTATTTAGTGTCTGTGATACATCCTTTGAGTTAATGGTAATGATAATTCATATTTTTAAGAGTTGAAAATTTAAGACATGAATAATCATTATTAACTCATAAAATACTCCCGACCATAGGATCATCATGAGGATGGTAATTAATCTGAAAGGTTGGTGTACAATCGCTTCTCTTTAGTAGATAAGTTTTGAGTCTACGGTGTGGAGACACCTGAGCGAGAGTACAGGTACTCGTTAGAGAACGAGGGCACTGAGCGTGACCATCTCGAGTAGTCATTAGGGAGTCTACCTTCTCGTCAATGACTGACTCGATGCTGCAGTAGTGTGTCTGGTTCTTTGACCTGAGGTGCATCGACAGTTCACCTTGAGGGTGTTATAGTTTGACTACACCATTACTCGATCTCCTAGCCATATGGAATCCTGAGGTGTATGTTGGCTATAGCATGTTCATTGTAGGAACTGGATAGCATCAAGATGGAATCTATCTACCTCGGTGGTAGAGGAGCAGCCCTATGATGATCATGAGAATCAAGTCCAGAAGCCCATGGCCATGGCAGAGTGAAATAATAGAAAGAGTTTCTATTTAGGTTTTCACATTGGACTTGAATCGAATGATTACATCATATGATAGAGACTAGGGTTTGACGAGTTCACCTTAACCCTAATCTGATCGGGGCTCAAGATAGAAGAACTTAATCACACAGGTAGCTGCACCAAGAGGTTCGCATTCAGCTCTGATGGGTTGCCACCATATACTGCTAGGTGTCACTGGTGGATTTTGGGAGCAATTAGAATGATTTAGATGATCGATCATTCTAGCTGTTCGAATCAGAAGAGTTCTGATCCATCGAAAGGAGTTTCGATGATGTCGATGATAGAGATCATGACATATCCCATTACCATACAGAACTGAACCTAACTGGGTCACACAAACAAGGGTTTGAATCTGGTGATCATCAATTGAACTGATCTAGTTCAATTGATCTGAATGAGATTCAATTAGGTTCAAGAAAATCATGCTAGCACTCGATTGAACCTAACGTTCTTCTTTTACTATCATAAATAGTTGTCCTGACTGAGCCAAAAAAGTTTGTGCTCATTTAGAGGCCTTCACTTTGTCTGACTGGAGCTTGTCCAAGTCAGAAAAGGTTGTCTTATTTTGTAAGACATTACCTGCCATTTTTGGTCACCTGCCATTTCTCGTCCTTTGACTTTGGTCAAAAGTTGACCTTTGACTGGTCAAATGTTGACCATTGATACTTTGACTTTTGTCCACATGTCATGCACCTATTGGAGGGCTGGTGGGGGCCTGTCCCCCTGCCAGAACCTGGCAAGGAGGAGGGCGCACGCCACCCTTGGCGTGTGCCCAAGTTGGAGGCGCCCAGGAGTCCCTGTTGGATAGGGACTCCATCTCCTTTTTGGATTCCAATTAGAGTTCTCCTAAGAACCAACTTTGACTGGTCTTAGGCACCCTCTAAGGAGGAATCCAGGGGACTCTATTCCCACCAATCAGATTTAGATCTGATTTCACAAAGGGTTGTGATTGGTTGGGAAGAAGAGGAGTTGGATCACGCTTAGTCTATAAATAAGACCCTACGCCCAACTCAAAAAAAGATTGGCATCACAATTCTCCACACCCCAAGACTATTTCTCCTCTCCTCCTCCATGCCAAACCCACCTTCTCCCTCTCCTCTCCACGTCCAAAAGGAGTTTTGGACCTTGGTTGGTGCGATCCAGATGAGAGAAAGGCGACTGAAAGCTAGAAGGCTGCGCTGCTGCAAAGGACAACTGCTGATCTTCAAAAGGTAGTTTTGAAGATCCTCCAGATCAGATCCAGATCTAATTTTTGGAGATGTGATAGAGAAGAAGAGGATCTCCAGATCCAGTCCTGAGTGGATACCGATAGAGGTCAGGCACTTGCATGGCTAGATCCAGAACCTTCTTCTGCTTACAGGATCATCACTGGGTAATAGGATTACCCACTTCAAGGTAAATTAAATTTAATTTAATTTATCTAAATTTATTTTATTTATTAAAATAATAAGAATTAGATCTGAAATATTCTAGATCTGATACGAATCAAAGAAAAAAAATTTTGAAATATATCTCTTGATCTGATCAGATTTGAATGAACCTGGATCGAAAAATCAGGATTTTCCTTCATGTCCAACCGAAGCGAGCCTCATCGAAATCCTAGGACCAAGTCTAGGGGCGACCAACTTGGGCAAGTCGACCTGCGACTTTCAGAAAGGTAAAGCAAAGGGTAGAGAGCCCCTGCTCCGATCATGATTCAACCTTGGGGGAACTTTGCTCCCATTCAGCTAGAAGACTTTGGAGATCCATGATCGGGAGGATCTCCTGAACCGAAAGCTACAAAAAATGAACCGATGGATTGAGAAACTCCATCATGCTCCTTCCTCTTATGGTAATGATATCTGCACTGACCCTCCTTACTTTCAATAAATCATGTAGAAATCCATCCCATCGAACTTCAAGCTCTCTCAGTTCGAGAGCTATAATAGGACTGCTGATCCAATTGACCATTTGAAGGCCTTTCGAATCATGATGCTGCTCCATGGCATGCCAGACGCCATTCTGTACTAAGCTTTTTCATTCATCCTGAAGGAAGCAGTGAGGAACTAGTACTCAATCCTCAAGCCAGATACTATCTTTTTTTTATCAGATGAGCCACATATTTGCGGCTTATTTTATTAGCAGTCGGCATCCCCAACGAGGCTCTAACTTTCTTATCAACATCAAGCAAAAGGAAGGAGAGTCCATCCAGGCCTACGTCATCCGATTCAACGTCATTGCTCTTGAGGTCCAAAATCTGGACTAGTATGTTGCCATGACCGCACTAAAGAACGACCTTCAGAAGAATGATTTATTATTCTTCTTGGAGAAGAAGTATCTCAGAAATTTTGCTGATATGCTATCTCGGACTGAAGATTATGTCCGAACGAAAGAAGCCTTCAAGGCCAAGGATAGTGAGCCACTGGAGAGCGGTGAGCAGGCGAATCAAGTATGCCTACAGCAGAAGAAAAGCCGAATGAAACTTAGCCGCGCTTCCAAACTCTTTCTGAGTGCAAGCGAGCCCAAACTCCTCCTAGGGCTCAAAGGCAAAGAAGCCTAGACAAAAGGGCATAATGGGGCTCCCCACTCAGAAGCTTTCATAACTATACCCTCCTTAATGCTCCAAAAATCTAGGTTCTGATGGAGATCAAAGAGCAGCTGCCAAGACCGGAGAGGATGCACACTCATCCTGATAAGTGCAATCTTAATAAGTACTATCTCTACCATCGTGACCATGATCACGATACTAAAGAATGCATTTAGCTCTAAGACAAGATTGAAGAGTCCATCAGATGGGAAAGGCTCGACCGATTCCTACGATATTGGCCTGAAGGATGGAAGAATCGGTCGAAGCCCCCCCTCGCTAGAACCACCAAGGAGGAAGGAGCAGCAAGGAGATCGATCCCTGCTTGGCATCATCAATACCATCCCTGGGGAACTTTGGCGAGGAAAGGCCGGTGGATCAATAGAGCCTGTAAAGAGGCAGAGAACTAAGAAGTCCATAGCTTTTACTGACAAAGATGTGCAAGAAGTTTAGTTTCCGCACAATGACATGGTTGCAATCTCTTTAAACATTGCTGACTATGATATACACCATATTTTAGTAGATAATGAAAGCTCTGCCGATATCTTATTTTATGATACTTTTTCTAAAATGTCTATATCCAATAACCACCTAGAACCTATGAACTCTTCGTTGGTGGGCTTCACTAACGATGCTATGCCAGTTGAAGAAATAATAATACTAACTATAGCTATAGAACAATACCCAAAGCGAGCTGATAAGAACGCGATGTTGTCGTTAAGACACCATGTTTATCAATTTAATCTGACTTCTTAAAATAATTAAAAATACATAGATAGTAGTGAGTCAGATCGAATCTACAGAGAAGGTAGTATTTTAGTTTTGAAATCTCTGATTTTTTAAAAGAAAAAGAAAAGAAAAAAGTTTTGAAATCAAAAGTGAAGTTGAAAAATAAAAAGTAAAAATTAAAAGGTGCAGAAATTTAAACTTGATATTAAGATCTACTAGTTAGAACTTAGCATCTACTTGTAATAAAATAAAAGGTAATAATTAAAGTATAGAATTTAAATTATAATAAAAATAAAGAGCATGAAATTAAAGAGCATAAAAATAAATATTGCATTAATTAAAATTTTAGGATTTAAATACATAAAATTTAAAAGGAAAAAAAATAAAATAAATTAGCTTGATCTCTGATCTTGGATCGGCATTAGTGGAAAGATGGTGTAGAAGCCTAGCTTTTCCTCTCGGCATCGGTTGTCTCGAAGCAGCCATTAACCCAAAGCCTGGCTTCATCCTATACCAAAGCTTTATCTTAATCGAAGATAATAAACTCTGGAGGTCTGGGGTCTTATTTATAAAGCTAGGAGGACTGGAGACTTTTTCTTCTAGGCAATGTGGGACAAAGAGCCTTTTTAATCATCAAAATAGGAAGAAATCTGAGTAAAATTTGGATCAAAATAGCTTTAAAATGAATCTGGTGAAATCTAGCCATTCAATAGGAATCTAACAGATGAAAAATCATTAAAATCCTATGTATATCAATCCAGATTAGATCGGATTAAATTCTGACCATTGATCACATGTTGATGGAGAAAATCTGACTGCTGATCGCATGTTGGAAGTCCTGATCACCGTCGAGAGCATTGTGGACCATTGGATCTAAGTCAAATGTGAGCGCTGCTGTTCGATGGTGATCCACATGAAGTTTGATGCTGAATCAAAGTAGAAAATTTCCTCCATCATTCGATCTTGACCGTAATGAATCGAATCCATTCGATCGCACCTTTACTATTCCCATAGACTGCATGGATCGACTGCACCGCACACCGCAACGAATTAATGCCTCCTATCGTCAAGTAAAAAGTCCAAAATGCCCTATGAGCCATGATAGATTTTCTGTAAATTCTTTAAGGGTCTAGGTCCATCACGTGTCGCTTCGTGGTTCGCTAGTTTCTTCTGACCTGACGGTCCATGCTTGGATCGTGGATCGGCTGACAGCTTCCACAGCTGAGTCGGCTAGCATGGCGACTTAGCATGTTGGCTTTGTCGGCTTGGCTCGATGTGTTTGGACGTGCCGGTTGATATGGCATGGCAACTTGAGCCGATTGAGCCGTATGTTATTTTTTATTTAATTTTTATTTATTTTATTTTTTTAGAAATTCATATCTTCTCTATTTTAGCTTTATTTTTCTTGAAACTTATTTCGTTGTGATCAAAAAAATAATCTCTTTTCATTAAAAATAAAATTTATTTTTTAAAATTTTTATAATTTTTTAATTAATTTTTTAATTAATAAAAATATTAATTTTTAAAAAATATATATAAATTGATCATTAATTCTTAAAAATTAATATAAATTAATTGATAAATTAATATTTTTATTAGTGAATTTATGGTACTTATCACGAGCCAAAGCATAGATCAATTTTCTGATAGTGAAGGCCGCATCAGCCTATAACATAATTTTCGATCGATCAGGTCTAAATGCACTCTGGATTGTGGTGTCGACCTACTACTTGAAAGTAAAATTTTCGATAAGCTGTGGAATCGAAAAGATCAGGGAAGATCAGACCTTGGCAAGGCACTGTTACTCCATCGCCTTACAAAAGGATAGCCATCCCAACCCTTGCCTAGTTGATGGGTTGGATGTCCATGATGACCTTACTGAAGAGTGGGACGACCCCATGGAAGATCTTATAACCATCCCTCTGAATGATGAAAGCATAGAGCATACAGTGTAGATCAGCTCCAACATGGGAGATGAAGTCAGAGAGCAGCTCATTGCCTTCTTATAGAAGAATGCTGATGTCTTCGCCTGGGTTCCAATAGATATGTCAGAAATTGATGCCGAAGTCATGAAACATCGGTTGGCCGTCGATCCTAAGTATAGGCTAGTGAAAGTGAAAATTTGGGGCATGCACCAGAAAGATAGAAGACAATATCGAAGGAAGTGGATAAGCTCCTTAAAGCCAGGTTCATTCGAGAAGTCCACTATCCAAGTTGGATCTCCAATGTGGTCCTAGTTAAGAAGGCCAATGGCAAGTGGAGAATGTGTATCAACTTTAAGAAGCTGAATAAGATCTGTCCAAAGGATAGCTACCTCCTACCCAGAATTAATCAACTAGTGGATGCAAACTCGGGCCATGAGCTCCTTACCTTCATTGATGCCTTCTCTGACTATAATCAAATCCAGATGGCATCAAAGGATGAGAAGAAAATTATTTTTATTATTGATCGTGGTTTTTATTATTACAAGATCATGCTCTTTGGGCTTAAAAATACAAGCACAACCTATCAACGTTCGGTCAATAAGATCTTCAAGGAGTAGATCGATCATAAAATAGAAGTTTATGTAGATGATATGCTTGTCAAGAGCTGGACCTCATCCAATCACATTGCCAATCTTAAAGAGACCTTCAACGCCCTTCGAAGAAATAAGATAAAGCTGAACCCCACTAAATGCATCTTCGGAGTGAGCTCAGGAAAATTCTTCGGGTTCATGGTCTCAAGGTGGGAGATCGAAGCTAATCCGAAGAAGATATAGGCCATCCAAAAGATGACCATCCCAAAATCAATAAAAAAAATTCAGTGTCTGACTGGAAAGATGGCATCCTTAAACCACTTTGTTTCGAAGTTGGTCGAGCGGTGTATATCCTTTTTTTAGGTTCTCAAGCAACCAAAGAACTTCTGTTGGACGATAGAGTACCAATAGGCATTCGAAAAACTTAAGAGCTACCTCGGTTCGCCCCCATTGTTAGCCAAGCCCAAGTTTGGAGAAGAATTATTTCTATACCTGATGGTCTCTCTTGTAGCCCTGGCAGCGGTCCTAGTCAAGGAAGATGTGAGGATTTGTGGTGCTCCCAAGCCTTGGGAGGCCATAGGAGGAGTCAGGGTGTTGGCTCCGAAGATTCTAGGGGGTTGGTTGGTGCTTTGAAGATCTAAAATTTAAGGTGAAGCAAGAAATCAAAGCCGAAGAATCAAGACTATAGAAAGAAGATTTTCTGCAGGTTAGCCGGCTCAGTCCAAAACTTGGTCGGCTAAGTCTCGTGCATAGGCAAAATAGAGAGCTACACATTTAGGACTGCTGGCATGGCACAGAACTGGGCTGGCTCAGTCTGTTCTGTGCTGGCTCGGTTTTAGACTAAGCCAACCTAGTGAAACTTAGTCGGCTTAGCATTGAGACTGAGTCGGCTTAGTACGCAGGCAAAGTTATGCGAGGGTCTATTTTGGGCTAGGATCTGAATTGATTCTAGGGATCTTTCTGATTTGAGAGGTCTTAAGAGGGCTAACTTTTGTATGGGTCGGGTCTAGATCCAAAGGATGAGAGCATGGTAGACATGGGTGTATATGGGCTTGGTGAGTGCTTTCATGTATTGGATTAGCTGGAGAGTTTTTTGGTCAGGCCTAATGGCTATGTATAAATGCATAGGTTGTATTAAGATTTTATTATGCTATGAAATACAGACCTTTTCTCCCTCAATTCTCTCTTCTTCTCTTCTCTCTAGTGTAGTTGCCCTAGGTTCTTGAAAAAGCCCTAGAGAGAGAGAGCGCCTCCTTCAAGCCTAAGGAGGGAGGTGCCCCAGCATAGATCTAGGTGTTGGATATGTGGTTTGCTGTCCATAGAGAACGTCACAAGTTCCTTCAGCTCTGTGCTAAAGATCAAGGACTTTCACAACATGATATCAAGGCTTGTGATGTTAAGGATGGTTGGCGTTCGAGTGATATCATGAGTCTACAATTTGATATCAAAGCTAGGTGATGCCTGGGACATTATGGACAGCAATATAGTATGAGAGCCAGATTTTAAAGCCTGATGGTGCATGGAAGGAAAGAAAAAGTCATACAAGGTGAAATCAAAAATCTGCACAAGAATTTTATGGTATGTCTCAAATTTACCTTGTTGTTGCTGTGGTTTGGCCAACCAGAAGCAGTGGATTGAAGGTGGAGGTTGAGAGAATTAACGGAAAGAAATTTTTTTAGGATGGAAGGATTTGTTGCATGATTTGCTGATCAGTCTTGGTGGAAAGGCTGAGGTGTATGATGGTTATGTGACATGCAGGGAGCGCTGGAGTGCTGCATTAGCGCTTCCCTGAAGATGCAAGGTTGAGAGAGGCTCGATGATGCAGCAGTCGAGAGAGGTATCTCAGTAGAGAGCATCAGGATTCTCTAGGAAGATGGATAGTAAAGGATTGTTGAAGAGAGATTTTTCAAGGGGTAATGATCGAAGGAAGGCTGAAGAAGTGACTATACGTTCTTCGATATCAGGAAGGCAGGAAAGTAGTCGAAGATGTATTCAGTGGTTTGACTAGAGCATGGATTTGCGAAGCCTTAGGAGTGATGGAGGTGCATGATCCATGGAGATCCAGCAGGTTAGGGCTGGGCGGCTGTAAAGCGGCGCAGAGATGAGTTAGGGAGCGCTAGAGTGCTACAGTAGTGCTTCTCTAGAGGCACGGGACTGAGAGAGGTTTGGTGGTGCAGCAGTCGAGGAGTGTATCTCAACAGAGAGTATCAGTGGTATCTCAGAAAGACCGAATGTAGGTCTCAAGGAGATCCAGGCGGTCTCAGGGAGTGCCAGAAGGTCTCAGGCAGTCGGGAGTATCATGGATTAGATTTTTTCTGTAGGAACATCAGGAAGAGTTGCAGTTCAAATGGAGGATGATTCTTCGGGTGCAACTAAAGCGATGGCTGGTATAGGGGCAGAAAAGAAGGACTAGGATGAAATTTTTTAGGGTTCAGTCATTGGATTCAGAAGAGTTGGATGAGCTCTTGGGTTTCGAAGGTGCTCACACATTGTGGAGGTATCCAAGATGATTTCAAAGGGGTCCATGAAGTATGGAGGGTTCGAAGGGGCAGCGACGATATTCAAGGTGCAGCGGTAGGCTCAATAGTGCAGCGTTGAGTGGTTGACTTTGAGGGACTCGATGATAGAGTCGGCTTCTGTGGTGTCAGATGGACTTCAAATATAGGTGGAGCTCCAGAGAGGTGGCTTCACAATTAGAGAGAAATTTGACATGAGTTCAGAGTAGAGGGATGCAGAAGGATCGATATCCTAGCACCAACATCGGTGATGCACAATTCTAGGTGGAGCAGCATGTGCAAGAGGATAGGCATAGTTCTGAGGAGACCATGTTAGAATTTGCAGTGAGTGTTGGTATAAGAACATTATGGGTTCTCCAGAAAAGTCCAGAAAAAGTGATGCAGCTGCTAAGCAGAAGGGATCCTACAATTTCAGGATGGTGCAGAGGTGCAAGCCAAGGTCTTCAGCAGTGGAGGTGATCATTCCAAAGGCCTCAAGGGTGCACAACAGTTGAAGAGGATTGGTAGAGGTGATGATTGTACAAGGGGCTGTCGAGTATGCAGAAGCAGGGACAGTGGGATCATGCAGGAGGTCATTGCCGAGGGATTTGCCATGGCTTGGGAGCACCAAGGTGGAGATTGTGAGGATTTATGGTGCTCCCAAGCCTTGGGAGGCCACAGGAGGAGTCAGGATGTTGGCTCCAGGATTTTAGGGACTTGGTTGGTGCTTCGGAGACCTGGGATTCAAGGTGAAGCAAGGAAATAAAGCTAGAGAGTCAAGACTACAGAAAGAAGATTTTCTGTAGGTTAGTCAGCTCAGTCCATAAATGGAGGCTAAGTCTCAATGTACAGGAAAAATAGATAGCTGCATGTTCGAGACTGCTGGCACGACACAAAACTGGACTGGCTCAGTTTCAGACTAAGCCGACCTAGTGGAACTTAACCGGCTCAGTGCGCGGACAGAGTTACACGAGGGTCTACTTTGGGCTAGGGTCTAGATTGATCCTAGGGGTCTTAAGGCCTAATTTGAGAGGTCTTAAGGAGGCTAACTCATGTATGGGTCGGGTCTAGATCCAGAGGATGAGAGCATGAGAGACATGCGTGTACATGAGCTCGATGAGTGCTTTCATGTATTGGGTTAGTCGGAGAGTTTTTTGGTCGGGCCTAATGGCTATGTATAAATGCATAGGTTGTATTAGGGTTTCATTATGCTATGGAATACAGACCTTTTCTTCCTCAATTCTCTCTTCTTCTCTTCTCTCTATTGTAGTTGCCCTAGGTTCTTGAAGAAGCCCTAAAGAGAGGGGGCGCCTCCCTCAAGCCCAAGGAGGGAGGTGCCCCAACATAGATCTAGGTGTTGGATCTATGATTTGCTGGCCATATAGAACATCATAGGTTCCTTCAGGTCCATGCTAAAGATCAGGAACTTCCACAACATAGTATTGGGGCTTATGATGTTAAGGATGATTAGCATTTGAGCGATATCATGGATCTACAATTTGGTATCAGAGCTAGGTGATGTTTGGAATGTTGTGGATGGCAATAGAAGGGGCAAAAGTGTAATGACTGATTTACTCCATGAGCCGAGTCTTGAGAGATGTGGAGATCAGGTATATTAAATTAGAAAAATTAACTTATGCTCTTCTAATTATAGTCAGGAGACTTCGACCCTACTTTCAGGGGCATACCATAACACTCCTCACTGATCAACCAATCAAGATAGTTCTTCATCGAACAGATGCCTCTGAAAGAATAGCAAAGTGGGCTTCGAGTTGATAGAGTTCGATATTAACTATCAACCTCGACCGTCAATCAAAGCTCAGATACTGACTGATTTTATAGTTGAATGCACGATCCTGGATGATGTCGAACCTGAGCGGAATGAGACCAACATTCCGTGGTTGCAGTCGAGCTCCCCCAAAGAAAGAGCGGACCATCTCGAAGGTTTCTGGGCCTTATATGTGGATGGCTCTTCCAATGCTTTCGGTGCAGGTACTGGACTGATCCTGTTCAATTCTGCAGGGATCATCATCGAGTATGCACTATGCTTTGAGTTTTTTATAACAAACAATAAGACAAAATATGAAGCTCTGATAGCAGGGCTGAAGATAGCAAAAGAACTAAGGGCAGATTGACTCCAGGCTTATAGTGACTCACAGTTGGTAGTGGGACAAGTCAATGGTAGTTATGAAGCTCGAAAGAAAAGTATGATAAAGTATCTTGAGAAAGTAAAAAGTCTGACCTCAGCCTTCAACAGCTTCGGCATTCAGCAAATTCCAAGGGCAGAGAATACTAGAGCCGACCTTCTATCCAAGTTGGCCACACTTACCCCCAACGAACTTTCTAAAGAAGTATACTTTAAATTATTGAAATGTTCGAGTACAGAAGAGCCACTGTCTATAATGCAGATTGACCATGAGCCCTACTAGATCGACCCATTGATCGCTTATCTTAAAGATGGGATACTCCCCTATGATCTAAAAGAAGCTCGAAAGCTAAGAAACCAAGCCTCTCGGTATATTCTGTATGAAAGTAAGCTGTACAAGAGATCATACTCCTTGCCACTTTTGAAATATCTCCGACCTTTTGAAGCCGACTTTACACTGTAGGAAGTGCATGAAGGAATCTATGGGAGCCATCTGGATGCCAGATTCCTATCTCACAAGCTGCTTCGATAAGAGTACTATTGGCCAACTATGCATTATGATTGTGTCGAATATGTTAAAAAGTGTGATCGCTGCTAGAGGAATGCAAATATACAAAGGCAACCAACCTCCAAGCTTACACCCTTGAGTGCTCCTTGGCCATTTGCGCAATAAGAGATGGATATACTTGGCTCCTTTCCGATGGCATCCGGATAATAAAAGTTTTCCTTAGTTGCGATCAACTACTTCACTAAATGGGTCGAGGCTGAACCCCTAGTAAAAATTACTGAAGCCAAAGTACAAGACTTTGTCTAAAAGTTGATTGTTTATAGATTTGGCCTGCCCCGAATCCTTGTAACTGATAATGGATGATAGTTTGTCGGGATGAAGTTTGCTGAGTTCTACAAGAATTTGAACATCTTCCATAATTTTATATCGATGGTCCATCCGCAAGCAAATGGTGAAGCAGAGATGACCAACAGGACCTTATTGCAGGGTATTAAGGCAAGGCTTGAAAGAGCAAGGAGGACTTAGGTGGATGAACTCTATCATGTACTCTGGATATACTGAACTATCCAAAGACTGCCAACTAGAGAAATATCATTCATCTTGGCCTTCGAAATGGAGGCAATCATCCTAATCGAGCTCAAACTCTCATCGGTACGGGTTGTGGCCTTCAATAAGTAGCGCAATTCGTAAGACCTCAGAGCTAACCTCGACCTGCTGGAGGAAAAATAAGAGGAGGCCCAAGTTTGGATGGCTACTTATAGGTGAAGGGTGGTCCCATACTACAACTCCAGAGTTAAAGATAAAGTATTCAGAGTGGAGGACTTAGTACTTCGGCGAGCAGCCATTTCTCAGCCTCAAAATCTGAAAAAGCTCGCCCCAAATTGGGAAGGACCCTACAAGGTCAAGAAAGTTGTCTGGCCCGAGACATATTGCTTGAAGGAGCTCCAAGGAGCCAATCTACCCCGATCGTAGAACTTGAAAAACCTACGGATGTATTATCGATGACTTGGTCAATAAAATTCCTCTACTTCAACATCTCGATCCTTGTTACAAATCTGTAATGATGAAAAATGACTTTTTGAACTTAACCGTGCAACGAAGATTGCCATATTAGGAACAGGATGAGAACCTCATCCTAATGTGAGCAAAGCCGAAGGCCTCGCTAATCTAAGACGAGATGAGGGAAGAGAATCTTTCAGCAATCCTAATGTGCCCCTACGGTCATGTTAGGAACAGAAGGGGAACCTCATCCTAACATGAGTAAAGCCGAAGGCCTTGTTAATCTAAGATGAGATGAGAGGAGAGGTCCTTCCAGCGATCCTAATATGCTCCACAGCCATGTTAGGAATAGGAGGAGAACTTCGTCATAACGTGAGCAAAGCCGAAGGCCTCGTTAATCTAAGACTAGATGAGGAGAGAGGCCCTTCTAGGACGACGGTCCCCATGTGCCCCCACAGCCCGTTAGGAATAGGAGGAGAACCTCATCCTAACATGAGCAAAGTCGAAGGCCTCGTTAATCTAAGATAAGATGAGAAAAGAGGCCCTTCTAACGGCCTTAATGTGCCCCTACAGCCACGTTAGGAGCAGAAGAAGAACCTCGTACTAATATGAGCAAAGCCGAAGGTCTTGTTAAACTAAGATGAGATGAGAGAAGAGATTCCATTAACGGTCCTAACATATCCCTACGATCATGCAAGGAACAGAAGAGAATCTCGTCCTAACACGAGAAAGGCCAAGACCTCATTAATCTAAAATGAAGGAAAGAAAAGAGCCATACTGGCGACCCTTATATGTATCCCCCCTACAGCTACATCAAATACGAAAGGAGGAATCCCACCCTAGTTCATGGAAGGGACCCTAGCTCGGCATCTACAACAAGCATCTCATTAGAAGACAAAATAAAGAAAAATGAGATGAAGAAAGTGAAGCCATTAACCAGCATCAAATTCATGTAAGATAATAACAAAAAAGGTACCATTTTATTATAAATATTAAGTTCATTACAAGCAAAATAAAGGTCAGCAAGATCGATTACACGAGAATATAAGTTCATTACAAGCAAAATAAAAGTCAACAAGATCAATTACACAAGAATATAAATTTATTATGAGCAAAATAAAGATCGACAAGATCGATTACACGAGAATATAAGTCCATTACAAGCGGATAAAGATCGGCAAGATCAATTACATGAAAAAAAAGAAGAAGGAAAAAAGGTCGAAGTCCTAAGATGGACTGGACTCCTCAAATTTTGGGCTGTCGGCCCCAACCATCACCAGGGCTTGCTTTAGTTTGAGGATCTTCCTCTCAAGCTCTTTCTTTTTATGTAAGCCATCTATATACATTTTGTTGATGTATTCGACTTGCCTTCAAGCTCTCTGCGCTGATACCTTAGGACTTCAGACTCGGCCTCCGCATCTTTAATAGCTTTATGCTCACAAGTCAGTTGGAGCTTCAGTCGTTGAACCTCGGCCTTCTCCATTTCGATCACTTTTGAGAGCTCGCCCACTACTACAAAAATGGCCTATGGCAGCGCATACTATGGCAGTGATTTTTGAAACCGCTGCCATAGCTCCTACAGTAGCGATTTTCGTCAACCGCTACCATAAGTCAGATCTATAGCAGTAATTTTTATAACCGCTGCTATAGGTCCGACATATAGCAACGGTTATAGAAAATCACTGTCGTAGGTCGGACCTATAGCAGCGGTTACAAAAAATCGCAGTCATAGGTCGACCTATAGTAATAGTTCATTATAGCCACTGCCATAAGTCGGACCTATAGCAGTGGTTCATTATAATTGTTGTCATAAGTTGGACCTATAGCAGCAGTTAGTAGAAACTGCTGCTATAATCTGATTTATGACAGCGATTAATTGTAACAACTGCCATATATATATATATTTTAAAATATTATATAATTTTAAAATTTAATATCCATCTTCATCATTCATTATCTAAATAATTATCATTAGAGTATCATCGCAAAAGATTGCCTCGATCTGATGGCCCTAGCTTCGTCGATCAGAAAAATTCGATTTCAACGATCACGAACGATGGTGCGATAATCTGATAGATGGAGACCTTCGATGGATCCAAAAACTTGCAATGATGATCTCGATGATATTTATAACGTACTATCAAAATTTTACTTTAATTAGATATCATTATCTTGATCAATTTAGTATAGGTTAGTTTCGACCATTAAATAATAAACGAGTGATCAAAGGACCAAACGATGTTCGATTATGAGATAACTATTTTTATAAATGATCTTGATGACTACTTTAATCATTTTTTACAGTGGTGATTATAAAATTCAACTCGTGAAATAAAGAACAATCTAAAACTATACGTCTCCAGATAACCATTCTGAAACTTCACTGATTGTTATGCTCGTGCTTTTGCAATATCTGCTTAACATGAATAGTTTATACGAAAATAATTAAATTTTACTATCATCACCATATAAAATATTTAAAATTATAACAAAGATCATTTAACTAAAAAATTATCTCATAATCGAACATTGTTTAACCCTTTGATCGCTTATTTCTAATTTAACAGTCGAAATCATTCCGTACTAAATTGACCATGATAATGATATCCGATTGAAGTAAAACTTTGATAGTATGCTACAAACATCATCGAAATCATCATTGCAGATTTTTGGATCCATCAAAGATCTTCATCTATCAGATCATCGCATCATCATTCGTGATCATTGAAATCAAATTTTTCTGATCAATGAAGCTAGGGCCATCAGATCGAGGTGACCTTTTGCGAGGATACTCTAATAATAATTATTTAGATAATAAATAATAAAGATGAGCATTAAATTTTAAAATTATATAATATTTAAAAAAAATAAGAAAAAAATTATTTTCAATCTATGGCTCGATCTCTCTCTCTCTCCCCCACCTCTTCATCGTCGTGAGGCTCCTTCCCCTCCAACCGACGTCGCCCCTCCTTCCCTCCCAACGACGTCGCCCCTCCTTCTCCCTCGATCGATGCCACCCCTCCTTCCCCTCCCCTCCGCCCCTCCTCCCCTCCCCTCCGCCCCTCATCCCCGATCGCCCCTCCCCGCCACCCGCCACCCCCCACCCGACCCTCCCACCCCTCCATTCGATCCTCCCTCGGCCCTCAGCATAACACCCCCTCCAGTGAACCCCCATCCGACCCTCCCTCGGCCCTCCACGAAACCCCCCTCTGGCAAACCTCCCTCCACCCTCGCTCGGCCCCCGAGAAACCCCACCCCCCACCCCTCCATCTGACCCTCCCTCGGTCTCTAGCGAACCCCCCTCCAACGAACCTCCATCTGACCCTCCTTTGGCCCCTGTGAAACCCCCATCCGATGAACCCCCATCCACCCTTGACCCTCTGCCAGCCCCCCATAAAACCCTCCCCACACTCTATTCTCCTTCGACCCTAGTGCTGAACCAAAGCCCCTTTCGACAAGCCCCCTCCACCCTCCTTCGGCCTTCGTGAAAACCCATCCCCCCCACCACCACCATTCTGACCCTCCTCCGGTTGAGTGCGAAGCCTCTTCGGCCTCCTCATCACTATGCCCCCTCCCCGACTGCCCTTGCTCTCTCTCTCTCTCTCTCTTTTCTCTTTTTCTCTCTTCTCTATCTCACTATCTTGCTTCTATTTTGCAGGTTACCTCTAGTGCCATCGTCCTCATCTAGCATCATCATCGATGACCCTCAGAGCTTTCGGTGCGACCCACTCTTTATAGTCCCAAGTATAATTTTTTTTAATTTTATAATATTATTTATTAATTATGTATATTTATAATAATTTATAAAATATTTATAATAAATATTATAAATATTTATTATAAATATTATAATTATCTACATGCTGTAGTTTTTGGACCGTGTCGTGGTGGTAGCCTTCGATCGTATCATGTCGGTGGCTGTGGACTAGATCTGTCAATGAGTTAGATTCAGATCGAAATCTAAAAATTCAGATCTGAACCCAATTTTAATTACTGGTATTGAATCCAAATTCGAATATCCGATGGGTCTGTACTTGAGAGAGAAAGGGAGGGATCTGGCCTCCCCACCATCATTGGAAGGAAGGGGATCCGGCCTCACCATCTTGGGAGATCGAGAGAGGGAGAGTGGGATATCAAGAGAGCAAGAGAGGGAGGGAGGGGGTCCGGCCTCGCTGGCATCACTAGAAGGGATGGGGTCCGACCTTGTCGACGAGGGAGATCGAGAGAGTGAGAGAGGGAGGGATGGGGTCCGACCTCGTCGATGAGGAAGATCGAGAGAGGGAGAGAGAAAGATCGAGAGATAAAAAAATTAGGAGGGAGGGGTTCGGCCTCGCCACCGCCATCAGTGAGAGAGATCAAGAGAGGGAGAGAGGGAGTGATCGAGGGGATGGCACACAGCCAAGCCGGCTCGGATATGCAGCCGAGTCGGCTCGGGCCATGATCGAGTCGGCTTGGGGAGGACCCTAGCTGGATGTCTCAGGCACGGAGTTGACTATCTCAAGCATGAAGCCAGCTCAATTTTCGAGCGAATAGAATTTGATATGTCTCTCTAAGATTCCAACTTTAAGCCCTAAGGTGCCACCATCATCTATTTTGTTCTTCTTTCAAATTTTTGGATTAATACCAAGGTTTGCGCAAGAGATCGGATCTATAATTGTTGCTCATCCTTAATTATTTATAAATATAATTCATATTGTAGAATTTATTGCATAATATTTTTTGGATATTTATATCATGTTGCTTTTGTTTATTGCATTGCATAATGATAAACCCGTCAATTGATTAGTGTACATATTAGAGACTATTTATTGATGCTATACTAGTATTATTATTCAACATATTATATTGATTAATATTCATTAACGTTGTAGGTCACGATGGCACCGAAATGCCATCTAGCTTTCATCCCTACCCCTCGATGGGTTATGCGTAGTTCAGCATCTGAAGAGCAGTCGGAGCATACTCCATCCGCCTCGACATTGGTTGCTTAGGAACCTCCATTGGTGGCATCTACTCCACCGACGGCATCTACTCCATCGACAGCTGAGCCTCTACCATCGTCCATATCTGAGGCACATGCTACTATGCAGGCATCTGAGTGTATGTTTTTATTATATTAGCATAATTTTATTTTTTATATAGTATTTGCACACTTATATATTTGCATAATGTATTTGCATTGTAGGTGCATCATCCAATTGGACATTTCACGGTCCTATACGTATGGCACATGTATGAAACCGCCAGCATCAGGTGATGGTCTATTACAATGCAGAGGAAAGACTGGTAGGGAAGACCGCGTAAGAGATGTATTTTTTTTTTTGAGTGCTTATGAGATGGTCGGACATCATTCCCGTAGAGCTTAGAGACTAGCGTTTGATGGATGCTACTGTTAGGGACTGGGTATGGAAGGAGATATAGGTAAGTATGTGCATCTTAGTTATATTTATGCATTTTGTATGTTTACACTATATATGTTTGATTAGAATAATTTTGTAACTAATTTTTAATAAATTTGTGCAGAGGAGGTATGACTTCCCTCATCATGAGAGGGCTCGAGATGTCCGACTAAAGAAGATCGAGGAGTTGTACCGGGGTTACAAGGTCAAGCTCCATAGAGGATGGCTCGAGCACCGATGAGACACTTCGGAGGAGCTTGTTCCTTGGATATAGGACCATCCTCCGAGTCAGTGGGAGATGATGGTTAGACACTGGAGGAGCCAAAAGTTTGAGGTAAAATTTTTAATTTTTGAATTTTTTAATATGCTTAAAGTTTTATTTAAATATTTATTATTTATTTGAATACTTGTTAGGCTACCTCCCGTTAGAATTGGAAGAACCATGCAGCCAAGAAGTATACGCATACTCTAGGCCACGAGTCTATGGCCAGTCATGTGTATAGAGAGATAATTAATTCTAAATCTTACTAGATAAATTAAATTCATATCTTTTATCATCTTTTTGATAAATTTGTTATTTGTTATAACTGATAAGAGATGGAGTGATGCCTAGTCATAGCGAGATCTTTTGATCCAGCCGCACGGACAAGACGGGTAGGTCGATGAATGCCACGATCGGACATATTTTTATGAGTATTAAATATATTAGTATATATGATTAGTATTATAGCATTTCTTATAAAATTTTATTTTAATTTATAATTACATGATTAGTTAGATGCGCTCGCGAGTGAGGGCCCGGATACCTCTAAGCCCCATGACCATCTATCTCAGGTCTTGGGGTCTGAGAACTCTAGGAGGATCCGATGTAGGCTCAGACACTCGTCGACGAGCTATTGGTCTGAGGCGAGCATCTTCTCATAGACTTTCAGTGTCGTCAGCCAGAAGGGGCTTGAGGAGGCACTGGCACGGGCAGATCATCCTACGATGCGGGTAGATCGGGCTGAGGAGCGTGCATCTCATATGGAGGGCATCATGAGAGACATGATGTCAATGCTCAGTACGCATTTTGAAGTCATGGGCTTTGAGGATATGTTGGCCTACATTCCAGCTCTAGCTTCAGCTTCGGCTCCAGCTCCAGCTTCGGCTCTGGCTCCCGATGACGATGACGATGACGATAATGTAGATTTAGGAGACTTTTGATATATTTTATTTTTTAAAAAAATATTATAATAAATTTTATTCGATAATAAAATTTTAGTATTTTAGAATAATTTTTATGTTTATTATATTTTCTTATGTTATATATCTATATTTATCAGATAAAATATATAAAAAAATAAAAATTTTATTTTTTTTAATTATTTAAGATCTACAATAGCAATTTTATAACCGCTGCCATATCTGTGCCAACCACTGCCATAAGTTTCTGATGCAAATGGTGCCAACCGTTGCATTAGACGTATGGCAGCGGTTAAGAAACCGCTGCTATAGATTATCTATGGCAGCGATTATGTAACAACTGCTATAAGTTAATTATGGCAGCAGTTACATAACCGCTGCTATAGGTCGATCTATTACAGTGGTTTATAAACCGCTATAATAGGCTATCTATGGCAGTGATTCAAACAGCCGCTGCAACAACCACTGCCATAGAACTACGATGATGGCCACAGCAGCAGCGGTTAAAAAATTGCTGCCATAGCCTATGGTAGCAGTTTTTGGGCTACGGCAGCGGTTACGAACCGCTATCGTAGCTCTTTTTTATAGTAGCGGTCGATAGTCCTCTTCAAGGAGGCAATCTTCTCTGACTCACCACTTGAATCGGCCTACCAACTACTGTATAACCACCTTTAGAAGTAAGATGCTCCATCTCTGGCGGCCTAGAGCTTGCATTCAAGTTTGGACATCTTCTCTGCTCAGATTATTCTATAATTATTATGCCAGTTTTTGGTATCTTGTAACTACCATTGAAGCTCGAAAAACTTTTTGGACCAATTCCAGTCATACCAAGCCTTGTCGGTAGACCATAGCGAGCTTCCTTCTAGCAATTGAATTTTTGAACTCCTTCTGGACTTCTCCTTCAGTCGGACTTTTCCGCTAGTCAAACTCCTTTTGGACTTTCCCTATAGTCGAGCTCCTTCCAAACTTCTCCTTCAGTCGGACTTCTCCGCCAGTCGAACTCCTTCCAGACTTTTTCTACAGTCGAACTCCTTCCGGACATCTCCTATAATCAAACTCTTTTCGAACTTCTTCTTTAGCTGGATCTCTCCTATTGTCAAACTCCTTTCAGACTTCTTCTTCAGCTGGACTTCTCTGCCAATCGAACTCCTTCTAGACTTCTCCTTCAGTGGAACTTCTCTGCTAGTCGAACTTCTTTCGGACTTCTCCTATAGTCAAATTTCTTCCGAACTTCTCTGCCAGTCAAACTCCTTTTGGACTTCTCCTATAGTCGAACTCCTTTCGGACTTTTTCTTCAGCTGGACTTCTCTACCAGTCGAACTCTTTCCAGACTTCTCCTATAGTCAAACTCCTTCCGGACTTCTCCTTTAGTTAGAGTTCTCCGCCAGTCGAACTCCTCCTGGACTTCTCCTTCCAGTTGTCTAAAGGCTCCACTCGGTTGAGCTTCTCTTAGATACTCCCAGCGGGATTCCGTCCAGACCCCTTCCAGTAGTCCGAAAGGACCTCGATGCATGCCCTCGATATAGTAAGAAACAGCCTACGCACAGTCAATCTTGATAACCTTCGAGCTCCTCTAGAATAACAATAACTAGAAACTCTTCATCACCTACAGCTACCTATCCAAACTTCAGCTGTCAGGTCCTAACAGGCTGGTACATCACGACAACAGACACTATCCTTCATAATAAACTTCACGTGGCCCCGAACGGCCCACTACCAAATGGTAACGGTTGTCACTATCAGTTTGTTATAGGCTCTACCTATTTAAGAGATCCTCTAAATATTCTTTCTTCTCTAAGCTCTCATTCTCCTTCTCAAAATTCTGCCAAAATTTCTTTGAATACTCCATTTCTATTGGTCGAAAGAGTTGACTTGATCGTCAGAGGATTTTACCAAAGCCACCATCCCTGACTTCAGACGAGACTTATTTTGTAGGTCATCAGTGACGACCTCATCCTTTCCGACTCCAACATCGATTCTGGCGTCAACCAGATTTTGCACTAATAGAATTGATGCTAGAGAAAGGAACCTTTTATAAAGATTTTCTTGTTCTTAAAGGAGTACTTAGCGGAAGCTTCTTTTTCTTCTTCTCCTCCTTAAGGTTCTTCTTCTTCAGCTAGTCTTTCGAGGATGCCTCCCAAGAAGGCTCCCATTCGACGGTCAACCACCTCCATGGCCAGATCTCATCCAGATCTGCCGATCCCTATTTCGTCTCCAGTATCTAGAGCTCCATCGGCTGCAATGATGGATAAAGAGCAATTCAACCTGCTGGTCCAATAGGTTAGAGGCCTCACTGAAGTAGTGCAAGCCATGCAATAGCAATGGCCTTTGGTGCCTATCCAGCCGTAGTGAGCCTCGTCAAAATCTCAAGACCCAGTCTGGGGGCGGTCAACTTGGATGAGTCAGCCTACAACTTTCAAAAAGGAGAAGCAGAGGGCAGAGAGCCCCTGCTCCGATCATGATTCAACCCCTAGGAAAACTTTGCCCCCATTCAGCCAGAAGACTTTGGAGATCCATGATCATGAGGATCTCCTAGACCGAAAGCTACAAGAAATGAACCGATGGATCGAGAAACTCCGCCATGCTCCCTCCTCTTATGGTAATGATATCTGCATCGACCCTTCCTTCTCTCAACAAATCATGCAAGAATCCATTCTTACGAACTTCAAGCTCCTCCAGTTTGAGAGCTACGATGGGACTATTGATCTAGTCGACCATCTGAAGACCTTTCGGATCATGATGCTATTCCATGGTACGCCAGATGTCATTATGTGTTGAGCTTTCTCATACATCATAAAGAGAGCAATGAGAAACTGATACTCGATCCTCAAGTCGGATACTATCTTTTTTTTTTATCAAATGAGCCATCTATTTGCTGCTTATTTTGTTAGCAACCGACATCCTCGACGAGGCTCTAACTCTTTTATCAATATCAAGCAAAAGAAAGGAGAGTCCATCCAGGCCTACGTCATCCGATTCAACACCACTGCTCTCTAGGTTCGATATCTGGATCAGTCTGTTGCCATGGCTGCACTGAAGGATGGTTTTCAAAAAAATAATCTATTATTCTTTCTGAAGAAGCAGTACCCTAAAAATTTTGCTGATATGCTAGCTCGGTCTGAAGGTTATGTCCGAGCAGAAGAGGCCCTCAAGGCCAAGGATAGTTAAGCTGCCGAAGAGCAATGAGCGGGTGAATCAAGTATGCCCGCAGCAAAAGAAAAGTTGAATGAAACTCGGCCGTGCTCCCAAACTCTCTCTAAGCACAAGCAAGTCTGAACTTCTCCTTGGGTTCGAAGGCAAAGAAGCCCTGACAGAAGGGCACGACGAGGCTCCCCCCTCAGAAGGTTCCACAGCTACACCCCCCTCAATGCTTCGAAAATCCAAATTTTGATGGAGATCAAGGAGCAGCTGCTAAGGTTGGAGAGGATGCGCACTCATCCTGACAAGTGCAATCCTAACAAGTACTGTCTCTACCATCATGACCACGATCATGATATTGAAAAATGCATTCAACTCCAAGATAAGATCGAGGAGCTCATCAAGCGGACAGGCTTGATCGATTCCTATGATGTCAGCCTAAAGGATGGGAGGATCAGTCGAGAGCCCCCCACCGCTAGAACCACTAAGGAGGGAGGAGCAGCAAAGAGATCGACCCCCGCTTGGCATCATCAATACCATCTTTAGGAAACTTCGATGAGGAAAGGCCAGTGGATCAGTAGAGCCTATGAAGAGGTGGAGAACTAAGGAGTGCATAGCTTTCACTAACGAAGATGCATAAGGAGTTCAATTCTCGCACAACGATACGGTTGTAATCTCTTTAAACATTGCTGACTATAATGTATACCGCATTTTAGTAGATAATGAAAGCTCTATTGATATCTTATTTTATGATGCTTTTTCTAAAATGTCTATATCCAATAATCATCTAGGATCTATGAACTTTCCATTGGTGAGCTTCACTGACGATGCTATGCTAGTTGAAGAAATAATAATACTAACTGTGGCTGCAGGACAATACCCAAAGTGAGCCAAAGCATAGGTTGACTTTTTGGTAGTGAAGGCCCCATCAGCCTACAACGTAATTCTCGACCAATCAGGTCTAAATGCTCTTTGGGTTGTGGTGCCAATCTACTACTTGAAAGTGAAGTTTCCGACAAGCTATGGAATTAGGAAGATCAGGTCTTGGCAAGGTATTGTTACTCCATCGCCTTACAAAAGGTAGCCATCCCGATCCTTTCCCAATTGATGACCTTATTGAGGAGTGGGACGAGCCCATGGAAGATCTTATAACCATCCCTCTGAATGACGGAAGCATGGAGCATACAGTGCTGATCGACTCTAACTTGGGAGATGAAGTCCGAGAGCAGCTCATTGCCTTCTTGTAGAAGAATGCTGATGTCTTTGCCTTGTCGGTAGACCATGGCGAGCTTTCTTCCAGCAATTGAATTTTTTCTTTCACCATCTTGAGATCAGCCTCGAGAGAGCTAATCTTTGCCATTAGTGCCCAAGATTTGTTGCTGGCATTTTTCTTGAGCTCGGTAATCTTCCTCTTAAAGTTGTCCTTTTGGATGCCAAAGCTTGTGGAGTCCTTCATATGTAAATTTCGAAGGCAAGTGAACTCTTTGGTCACCTCCAAAGTGTTCTTCCGAGAAGCTTAAAGATCATCCTCCATCTTCTTCAACTTCTTCTTCAAATGATGGATTTCCTTCTTTAAGCTTTTTATTAAAGGTTTCAGCAGAACTTCCTGGGGTAAGGGGTCGGCATCGACTTGAGATGGCGGGTTATGGCTCTGATTATTGGAGGGATTCTGGATAACACATGGCACAACACCAATATAAAGAAAGGTATAGACAAAAGTAAATTCACTTTCATTTAACTAAAATCTTTCAAGTACAAAGCAAAGTATACGAGAAAAAAAAAAGTACAACTATTTGAGGTCCTCAACCTTAGGGGGCACGATGGCAGAAGAGGTTGGAGCGCTTTTAGTTGCCTTGGGTTCCTGAGCAGGCTTGCACACCTCCATGGTAGGTTCAGACGGACTAGGGGCAGGCTCAACGAGGGATGGGTCAGCTGCAACACTGGATGGCCCCACTTCTTCATCGGGCTCCTCTTCCAGGAAGCTGAGATCAAGCTTAGAAAACCTTTGAGCCATCCTGCCTTCATAGAGCCTGAAGCCCTTTATGAACGCCTTTTAGCCGAATGCGATATTTAGGTCTTTCATTTCGAAGGAGGTCTTAAACTCCTCCACAGCTCAAGCTGCCACCTCCGAAATAGACTTCGACATTTTAACTTTCAGCTCAATGACCTTGATCTTAGCCTCCTTCTTTTTCTCCTCCTCCAGGGTCAGTGCGGCCTTGAGCCCGATCGAGATGAGCTTCTCCTTCCAAAGCACTCTCGAAGATTCTCATTTTCCACCGCCTTCTCCTTCACGAGGCGCTCAGCCTCGGCGACCTTCTCCTAAAGGCAATCAATCTCAACTTAAAGGTCCCCCTAAACCTTCAGCGCTTCTACCTCCTGATGATTTGCCCTTTTGAGATGGACAAGTATGTGGTGGTCCGATTGCCATGGACAAGTCATAGTAAGATAAAGGAAAGAAGGGGGAGAAAATGAAAAAGAAATGTGGCAAGATGATTACCTTGAGAAAAATTTCAAACTCCTAGACGAACTACGTCCGATCGAGGTCGGCTAGGCGGTCCACCTCTCTGAGCAAGGTGAAAATGTTGATTAGATTTTGGATGATGTCCGGATTACCGAAGGGGTCCGCCCCCAGCTCATCACCACTGCTGTTGCTTAACCCATCCGGATGAGCCATATGGGCTACCTTCACGACAACGGCCTTCTTCTTCTTGTCATCTCCATCCCCTCTTTCTCTCTTAGTGGGGGGCTCCAACATCGGTCCTCCTATGGGGAGGCTTGAGGATGCGGGAGGTTGAGAGCCCGCACCTCCAACTCTGCCCTCGGTGATTGAAGGGACCTCGATGCTCGAAATAACTTCAGGAGCAGTCACGGGGACATCTGGAACATCGAAACTTGGGTTGCTGACCTTCGTACTTTTCAAACTTCCACCTGGGGCCACCCTCTTTCTCTTTTTTTGGGCATAAAGGCCCTTGGTGAGCCTTTCCATAGCATCAGTATCCATCTCTGCAATAAAGAAAAACTATAGTCAGCCAAGGTACATATGCAACTTCATGAGAGTTCATATATATATTTATATATATGCATATAAATGTATTTAATACCGGCAGGGTTAAGAGGACTCAGGCCAAGGTTGAATAAAGTCTACTCCTTCAAAAGGTCGGCAAGGAGAGGAGCTCGGTACGCCTTGAGCTTAGTAGAAGACTCGAGGTCGGCTCTATCTAAACTAGGGGCTCGATGGACTGACTCCCTAAGGAAGCCCCAGGAAGGAAGGTCAAGCATCAAGATCGGATATCGAGCGAAGAAGTACTTCTCCTTTTAGTTATGAATGAAAGAAGGAGCACCTTTCAGTAACCCCTTCTTACCAAACTAGGGAAAGAAATACCATCAGTCCTTTGTGGAAGAATGGCATTTGAAGGTGTAAAAATTTTGAAAGAATAAGATAGTTGGCTGAACTTCAACAAGATGACAAAGAGAAAGAAAGTCAATTATAAATCGAAAGAAATTCGGTATGATGGAAGCAAAAAAAATATTCAAAAAGTGAAAAAGTATGATAACAAAAGATGAAAGTAGAAGTCAAAGCCTGATGTGCGAGGCTTCTAGGTATAGACAAAATCGACCAACTGGAGATGAACTAGCACAGTCGCCTGATCCGAGAAGTTCAAGATCATACTCTTGTGGGATGCCGTACTATATTCTAATCAGAAAGAGGTCGTTCGGAGTAAGGACAGAAGAAATGGTATCCAGGATGAAAGACTGATGGAATATACTCCTAGGATTAGCCTCGGCTAGAGGAGCGGGGTCTAAGAAGGTTGGCCCGGACGAGCTCCACAAACCAGTAGATTGGAAGGTTTTAGAAGAATACGGATCAAAATAAACCCCAGAAAAGTCTTTAAAAATCAAGAAAAATGAAATACAGAGACTTTCTAGAGAAAATCGAAAGAGCAAAAAATCAAAGAAATATGAATGCTTAAAGAGAATGATTGGAAAGCTAACCAAATTGATTGAGAATGAGGAGAAGATGGTGAGCACAATGAAAATCAAGCAAAAGAGTGCCTGGGAGCAGAGAGGATACGAGAAGGAATCGGGACTCTCGGGCAGAAGGAAGGCGAGGACTTAGGAAGGAAGGAAGAAGACTCAGGTAGAATGGATTCCGGAGGAGGAAGAAGGCCTTTAATAGCCAAGGAAAGTCTGAGATAGTTATGATTGCAGATCTTATTCGACCGATCTCATTCAGCGCCAGCATGGTAGATGTCAAGACATCCCATTTTGATGGACGCGGAGGGCTAAAAAGAACTTCGACAGTTGCATCTGTACTTTCTTCCTTCGAATTTTGAACTCAAAAGTAGGAGGACTATTGATGGAGATAAATCCACTTCCATCGAAGTTTGGCTAAATGTCTAATCTTAGAGCGATCTCGATCACCCTCTTATCATTGGATCTCCTTCGGATGAACTTGAACATTTAGCCCCTTGGGTAGTCTAGCCTGACCAGCTTGGGGGCCGTTCAAACTTCTTTCAGACTTCTCCACCAGTCGAACTTCTTTCAGACTTCTCCTACAGTCGTACTCCTCTATCGATCGAACTCCTTTTGGACTTCTCCTACAATCGAATTCCTCCTGAACTTCTTCTTCAGTCGGACTTCTCTGCCAGTCGAACTTTTTTTGAGCTTCTTCTACAGTCGAACTCCTTCTGGACTTCTCCTTCAGCCGAACCTCTCCTATAGTCGAACTCCTTCCAGACTTCTCCTTCAGCTGAACTTCTCCACCAGTCAAACTTCTTTCAGACTTCTACAATTGAACTTCTCTCGGACTTCTTCGCCAATCGAACTCCTTCCTGACTTCTCCTTCAGTTGGACTTCTGTGCCAAGAACTCGTTCCGAACTTCTCCTATAGTCGAACTCCTTCTAGACTTCTTCTTCAGTCGAACTTCTTTCAGACTTCTCCTTTCAGTTGCCTTAAGAGCTTTGATCAGTCGAGCTTCTCTTAGATACTCCCAATAGGATTCCGTCCGAACCTCTTCCAGCAGTCTGAAAGCAGTCCGAAAGGATCTCGATGCATGCCCTCGATATAGCAAGCAATAGCTTACGCACAGTCAACCTCGATAACCTCTAAGCTTCTCTGGAATAATAATAACTAGAAATTCTTCATTGCCGGAGCTATCCTATTCGAACTTCAGCTACCAGGTCCCAATAGGCTGGCACGTCATGACAACAGACACTATCCTCTATAACAAACTTCACATGGCCCCAAATGGTCCACTACCAGGCGCTTACGACTATCACTATCAATTTGTTACAGGCTCTGCCTATTTAAGAGACCCTCTAGATATTCTTTCTTTCCCAAGCTCTCATTCTTCTTCTCAAAACTCTGCCAAAATTTCTTTGAGTACTTCATTTCTGTTGGTCGAAAGAGCTGACTTGATTGTCGGAGGATCTTGCCAGAGCAGCCATCTCCGACTCTAGATGAAACTTATTTTGTAGGTTACCAGTGACAACCTCGTCCTCTCCAACTCCAGTACCGATTCTGACGTCAACCAAATTTTACATCAATAGAACTCAACTAATATTTTATGGCTAGTCTTTTTAGGTGAGCCTGGGTTGCTATACTTAAAGTCTAATCCTGCAATTTATCGAAAGAAAAACTGCATCACATCATAGAATTGAATTTGCTCTAAAATCTTAAATTTCAAAGATTTAATGTACTTAAGAAATGTAACCTCATTGCAAATCCAATCAGAAACACCTTTGATTAATTTCCTTTGAACTCTTGACTTGAGATATTCAACTGATATTACTAATAAGAGTAGACCACAACCATGGCTTTAGTAAAAAGGTCAACTAGCATCTCATCAGTCTGTAGATATTCTACCATAATTTTACCCTTTCTTACTAATTTTCTAATATAGTAATATTTTCTTAAATTTTTTGGTGATATATTATTTTTGAAATATGTTTAGACTTGTAAATTTTTTGTGCTTTGCCAAGTGAATAGTTGTCTTGTTGCCATAGCACATAGTTATTAGTTGCACTGATCTTTCTATGAAAGGAATATATCTCAAAAATTATCTCATCCAAAGTAAATCTTCATTTGCTAGTAACATAATCACATATTTTGATTGAAGTTATTGTATTGCATGTTTGCTTTTTGGACGACCAAGCAGCAACTCCTCCACCAAGTGTGAACAGCCAACCTCCGGTAAAGTTAGAATCTGCCTTTTCCTTTCCTCTGATTAATCTTGAACACATGCCTCTAATTTGAATATATGAAAATAATTTTTTCAAAGTTTAAAGATGATGCTTATACTTCAACTTGTTTCTTTATATTTCGAGATAGAGGCAACTTGTCAATAATGATAGACACTTGAAAATTCTTGATCATTGGTTCTCCAATTATGGTGATGTCTTATGCCATACCGATTATTTTTTTAAACTTGCTCCATCTCATCCATCATCTTAAACTCGATATACTTGTTAATTAAATATGATCTATTTCCTACATCTTCCATCAAGTATCTTGCTTGAAATGTATTCAATAATTCTACCATGATTCAATGGTACCAATAAATATCAAAACAATTATTGGACATGGCATCCAAAATCATGTCTCTATAGATATAATCATTTTCTAGCTATTTTAGTTGCTCCAACGTTTAAGAACCATCTTCCAAATATCTTTTTGGATATGATGTTTGAAGCATGCATGCCACCTTTTGCATAATAAGGGGGAGATATATGAATTTTGAAAAGTCATTATGAAAATTGTGCCCATCAAATCAATCCAGACTTGACTTCATGCTCAGAAACTTCGATTGTCACAGGGCAGCTATTGTAAAAGAAGCTAATGATGTTTAAATTGTCGGAGAACTTTACATATGAATTCAAAAGAAACCTATAAATTAGAGATTAATTTAAGCTAGACATACCATTTAAGGTACTTTCTTAAAAATAATTATTTTTTCATTGTATAAGTGATTTAATGGAAATATTGTCCCCACGATACAAAGCCCATATTTCTTTATACTTTAAGCTGCACCCCAAGTACAACACTCTAATACAAAAACTCACTAATTTGTAAGAGAGAGAATGGTTATAGAAAAGAAGAGATAGATTGTAAGAATGAAGAGGATACTTACCGGAATATGCTGATGTGCACTATGTTATATAGAAATAGAGACATTTGATTTTGTTATCAAAAAAATATAGTTGGTCAAAATTTTAATTTCTTAATTAGATTTGGGATTTCATCAAGAATAAGGATGCCTAGATAACACGTTCTCCTCTTCCATCCTCGAGCGGTTTCGTCTCGACTTCATGCTCACCAGCCATGATACTAGTTCTTCTAGACCATCACACAACAGCCTAACATAGAGATGAATGTGGTGGACCGACATCCACCACCACTGATGGAGAAAAAAATGCACTGCTTCACTCAATTGGGTCATGTAGCCTAATTAACAATGTGGTAGATATTTAATGTAGTTTAACTTTTTTTCAAATTTTTTCAAACCAAAATGCTATTTTTCTTTTTACTTTATTTTGCTTATGCTTGGTCAGAATATTATAGATAATAATAGAATATCATAACAATCAACAAGATATCATAAAAAATAATAGAATGTCGTAATAATGGTATGACATCCTATGACATCCTTTTGCACAGGATGTTATAATGATATGATATCCCATGGCAATCTTTTTGTATACTATAAATAATTATCAAAAAATAATATTATGACATAGGATATCATACCAACCATAAAATGTCATAACATTATCTGGTATATCATAGAATTCACAGAATGTCATCTAAGGTGTCATCTAATGTCATAACATTATCTGGTATATCATAGAATTCACAGAATGTCATCTAAGGTGTCATCTAAGGTGTCACGAAGTAATATAGTCTACTTTCTTTATTTTATAATATTCTTAATAATATATATGATTTTCTATGTCTTTATATAATATCTTGTTGGTTATTATGACTTTTTGTATTTTAGAAAAAATAGTATTTTGAATAAAAAAAATTAAGAAAAAAATTGAGCTGCATTAAATACCCATCCTATTATTAATTATACTACATAGTTCAATTCGGTGAAATGGTACATTTTTTCTTTGCCAAAGATGGTGGATAAAGAATTTCTCATGATGGATGAGAACATGTTGGTGCTGTGGGATGCAAGGGCCGGACGACTTCATTATGGCAAGGGGATTGTCATCGAGTTAGGAATGAAAGTGGAATGGATATTATCCATCTGGATCTATTTTTGAATCAATCTGAATATAGATGAAAATTTGAAGATCTAACTAATATCCATATTTATATTCATCAAAGAAAAATAGATATGGATATGAATAGAAAACTATTCGATCCGTATCTGAATATCCTAATATGCATGTAATCCTATATAATTTTATACAGCACGTATTAATTTTTTAAAAAAAATATATGATCATATAAACATATTATTAACTTGATTTATCATCTATTTAGTAATATCATTGATTCTATAGTTATAAAGTTTAATTATCTAAGTTATATTTATATTATATTTGTTGGCGGTAAAATAACCTCCATCGAAGTCCGAATGACCTCCACCGCATGGATACCAGTTGAACTCCTTCCAAACAAACTTTTTTCATTTGAACTCCTTTCGGTCGCCCAATAAACTCCTTCCAGTCGAACTCCCTTCGATCACCCAGCGGAATCCTTCCAGTCGAACTTCCTTCAGTCATTTAGCAGACTCCTTCTAGTCGAACTCCCTTCGGTTATCTAGTGAACTCCTCCAATCGCGCTCCTTCCAGACGAACTCCTCCAGTCGTGCTCCTTCCAGATGAACTCCTTCTAGACGGACTCCTTCCGATCGAGCTTCTTTCAGAATGAACTTCTCTCAACCGATTATGAATTTGCTCAGTCGACATCGTGCTTGCCTACCAACTGAATTGGTCTAAAAGGACCTTGTCATCAATGCAACTCCAAAGCGACTTTAGGCCTCCATTGCTCGGTCTAAACTTCTCCAAATCACTGAAGGGAGCACCTACAAATCCTCATCAGACTTATCAAAGCCCGAACTTCATCAAATGGATTCCAACTGCCTGCAAGTCATAATAAATTATAGTCCACTCTCTGTAACAAACTCCACATGATCGGAATGACCCACTACCAAATGATTATGGCTGTCACCATCAGTTTGTTACATGCTTTATCTATATAAGAGATCCTTCAGATATATTTTCTCTCTAAGCTCTCATCTCCATCTTAATTTTTCTAAGCACTCTATTCTTATTGATCAGAAAATTGACTTGAGCATCGGAGGATTCTGTTGGAGCCACCCACCTCCGATTTTAGACATTTTCTTGCTGGTTCCATTGGCGGCCCCATCTCCATCTACTCTAGCGATTCCAGCATTGGCACCATTTTCTGTACCAATAGGATTGCGCTAGAGAAAGGGCACTCTAAGCCTTTATTCTAAAAGGAGTGCTTAGTCGATCTCATCTTCTTTCTTCTATTCTCAACCCCTTCACTTCCTCTTCCTCTAATCTCCGTTTGCTTCTGAAAGATGCCGCCAAGGAAAGCTTCTACCCAATGATCTACTACCTTCGCTGCCAGATTTGAACCAGACCTGCTCACTTTAATCCCCTCATTGGCACCTCAGTCTCCTCCTCAGTAGTCGTGGTGGATCTAAAGCAGTTCAACCTACTGATCTAGCGGGTTAAGGGCCTCACTAAAGCAATGCAAGCCGTGCAGCAACCCCCGGTGCTGGTCCAGCTAGAGAAAATCTCACCAGAATATCAGGATCCAGTGCGAGGAAGGAACACTTGGAGAAGTCGGCCAATAACTCCTGGAAAAAAGAATCAATGAGCGGCAAGCCCCTGTTCTGACCATGACTCCATCTCTGAAAGATCATTGCAATCATTTAATTAAAGGACCCTCTAGATTCATGATCGAAAAGATCTTGATCAGAAACTTCAAAAGATGAATCGATGGATCGAGAAACTTCATCATGCTGCCCCTACTTATGCCGATAATATCTACACCGACCCTCCATTCTCTCTTCAAATCATGCAGGAATCCATCCCACCAAATTTCAAACTCTCTCAATTTGAGAATTATGATGGGACCTCAGATCTGGTCGATCATCTTGAGACCTTCTAGACCATGATGCTGCTCTACGATACACCAGACGTCATTCTATGTCGAGTTTTTTCTTCAACTCTGAAGGAAGCAGCAAGAAATTAGTACTCGAGCTTTAAGTCGGGTATGATTTACTCCTTTGATTAGATAAGTCATCAGTTTATGGCTTATTTCATCAGCAGCCGACGTCCAAGATTCAGACTTCCTCATCAACATTAAGCAGAAGGAAGGAGAGTCTATCCGAGCTTACGTCAACTGCTTCAATACTACTACATTGGAGGTCCAAAACTTGGACCAATCTATAGTCATGACTGCATTAAAAGACGGTCTTCAGAAGAATGATCTTCTATCCTTCCTAAAGAGAAAGTATCCTAAGAATTTTGCTGCGATGCTAGCCCGAGTTGATGGTTATACTTGAACGGAGGAAGCTTTCAAAATAAAGGATGATGAGGCTACAAGAGAGTAGCAGGCGGGCGAATCTAGCAAGCTTGTAGTTATGAAAAGATCGAGTAAAGCTCGACCACACTCCAAAATTTCTTCTGAGCGTAGATAAGCCTAAACTCCTCGAGCTCGTCAACCAAGAAGTTCTGATCGAAGGGCACGATGGAACTCCCCTCGAAGATTCCACAACCATGCTCCATTAAATGCCTTAAAGACTCAGGTGCTGATAGAGATTAAGGAGTAGTTACCAAGACTGGAGAAGATGTGGACTCATCTTGACAAGCACATTTCCAACAAGTATTGCATTTATGATCGTGACTATGGTCATGATACTGAAAAATGCATTCAATTCCAAGATGAAATTGAAGAGCTCATCAGATGAGGATGGCTGGACCACTTCTTAAGACGTCGATCGAAAAGGAAGAAAGATCGATCAAGAGCCCTGCCACAGCCAAAATCACCTCGGAGGGACGAGCCACAAGAAGATTGGCTCGTACTTAAAATTATCAATACTATTGCTAGGGGACATCAGGATGAGGAGACCAATGGGGCGGCAAAGCCAACAAAAAAATAAAAGACTGAGGAACCAGTTGCCTTCACTAAAGAAGATGTTCAGAAAGTCCAATTTTCGCATAATGATACGGTTGTAGTTACTTTGAACATTGCTGACTATGATGTATGCCGCCTTCACTAAAAGCTCTGCTGATATTTTATTTTATGATGCATTCTCTATACTTGATAATAGAATGATCTAATAAGCTTTCCACCAGTGGGATTCACTAGCAATGCAGTACTAATCGAAGAAATAATAACTCTATCTATGGTGGCAGGTCGGTATCCAAGACAATCAAAGATGTAAGTAGATTTTCTGATAGTGAAGGCTCCTTCAGCTTACAATGCAATTCTTGGCCGACCTAGCTTAAATGCACTTTGGATAGCAGTTTCAATCTATTACTTAAAGATGAAGTTTTCAATAAATTATAGGATTGGAGAGGTCAGAGGAGATTAGATTCTCGCACGACACTGCTATACTATTACTTTATAGGATGGCAGGCAAGTGGAGTCTTATCCCATGGATGGGCTTGACGCCCGTGATGATTTGAGAGAAGAACGAGGAGAAGTAATTGAAGACCTAGTTGAGGTTCCATTAAATGATGGATATGAAGATCATACTATACAAATTAGCTCCAACCGAGGGGGAGAGGTCAGGAGGTAGCTTGTTGCATTTTTGCGAAGAAACACTAACATCTTCGCTTGGGTGCCCACAGATATGCCTGAAATTGATGTAGAGATGATGTAACATCATCTGGCTATAGATCCTAAACGATGGCTAATAAAACAAAAAAAGTGTAGCTTTGTGCTAAAGTGGCAAAAAGCCATTATGGATGAAGTTGACAAACTCCTCAAAGCCAAGTTTATCAGGAAAGAATCCTACCCAGATTGGATCGCCAATGTCATCCTTGTCAAAAAAGCAAATGGCAAGTGGAGGATGTGCATAGACTTCATGAACCTAAATAAAGCCTGTCTAAAGGATAGCTATCCTTTACCGAGAATTGACCAACTAGTGATGTGACCTTGGGCCATGAGCTTCTCACTTTTATGGATGTCTTCTCCGGATACAATCAAATCCGGATGGCACTAGAGGATAAGAAGAAAATTGCTTTTATTACTGATCGTAGTCTTTATTGTTACAGGATCATGCCATTTGGATTAAATAATGTAGGTGCCACTTATCAATGTCTAATGAATAAGATCTTCAAGAAGCAGATCGACCATAATATGGAGGTCTATGTAGATGACATGCTTGTTAAAAGTCAATCTTCATCAAATCATATTGCCGATCTTGAAGAAATCTTCAACACCCTTCGAAGGTATAAGATGAAGTTGAATTCAATCAAATATACTTTTAGAGTAACTTCAAAAAAGTTCTTGGGGTTTATGGTGTCGAGACGTAGCATTGAGATGAATCCAAAAAAGATCAGAGCCATTCAAGAGATGATTGTCCCAAAAATAATAAAGAAAGTCCAATGCCTTACGGGCAAAGTCACAGCTCTAAATTATTTTATTTTGAGGTCATCTGAGCACTACATACCTTTTTTCCAAGTATTCAGGCAGCCTAAGAACTTATGTTGGACTCCTGAGTGTCAGCAAGCTTTTGAAGAATTGAAGAACTACCTCAGCTCACCTCCTCTCCTTACTAAGCTTGAATCTGAAAAAAAATTATTTCTATATTTAGCGGTATTACCTATAGCTATTGGAGCATTCCTGATCAAAGAAGATGCTAAGATTTAGAAGCCAATATACTATATAAGCCAGGTTCTAAGGGATGTGGAATAAGGTATACAAAATTAGAAAAACTAACTTACGCCCTATTAATTGTAGCTAGGAAGCTCCGACCTTATTTCCAGGTGCATACAGTCATGCTTCTTACTGATCAGCCTATTAAAGCAATCCTTCATTAGCTTGATACCTCTAGAAGAATAGCAAAATAGACCATTGAGCTGACCGAGTTCGACATTAATTTCTAACCTTGTCTCTCTATTAAAGCTCAGATATTGACGAACTTCATTGTGGAATGTACAATTTCGGACCTAGCCGAGCCAAAGCAACAAGCATGTAATACCTCCAGTCCATCACCTAACCTCACCAAAGAAAATGTCGACCTCCCCAAAAACTCCTGGGTTCTGTATGTTGATAGTTCATCTAATGCCTCCAAGATAAGTGCAAGCTTGATTCTAATCAGTCCAGAGGAAATTATTGCTGAGTATGCATTGTGTTTTGAGTTTGCAGCAATAAACAATGAAGTAGAATATGAAACTGTAATTGCTGGACTAAAAATAGTTAAAGAATTAGGGGTAGACTATGTGAAAGTTTGTAGTGATTCTAAACTAGTAGTGGGGTAGGTCATTGATACCTATGAAACTCAGGAGGAAAGCATGGTAAAGTACTTGAAAAATGTAAAAAACTTGATCTCAGCTTTTAGTGACTTCGGCATCCAGCAGATCCCCAGGATGAAAAATGCTAGAGCCGACTTTCTTTCTAAGTTGGCCACTTTGGCTCCCGATGAGCTGCCTAAGAAGGTCTTCTTTGAAGTTCTGCAACATCCAAGTTCGGAGGAATCCCTAGCAGTAATACAGATCAACCATGAGTCTAGCTACACTGACCCTTTAATATTATATCTCAAAGATGAAATTCTTCCTAGAGATCCCAAAGAAGCTCGAAAATTGAGAAACCAGGCCTTCCATTATGTTTTAGATGAAAACAAGCTATACAAAAGGTTGTATTCTCTGCCACTTCTTCGATGCCTCCGACCTTCAAAAGTCGAATATGCCCTAAAAGAAGTTTATGAAGATATATGTGGAAGTCACCTTGGGGCTAGATCATTATTTTATAAATTGCTTTGCTAAGGATACTACTGATCGATTATGCAGCTGGATGCGATCGACTATGTTAAAGTGTGATTGATATCAAAGAAATGCCAACATTCAGAGATAGTCGGCTTCACAACTTGCATCCTTGAGTGCTCCTTGGTTATTTGCACAATGGAGAATGGACATACTTAGGCCCTTTCCCATGGCCTCCAAACAGCAGAGATTCCTTTTAGTAGTTATGGATTATTTCACTAAATGGATAGAAGCCGAGCTCCTAGCAAAGATCACTAAAGCTAAAGTGTAGAACTTCATCTGAAAGTCAATAGTTTGCAGGTTCATCCTACCTCAGACTCTCAGCACAGATAATGGGCGCTAGTTCGCGGGAGCAAAATTTGCTGAGTTTTGTGAAGATCTAAATATCTTCCATCACTTTACATCGGTAGCTCGTCCATAAGTAAATGGTGAGCCAAAGTAACAAATAGGACTCTACTACAAAAGATCAAAGCAAGGCTTGAGAAAGCAAAGGGAATGTGGGTCGACGAACTCTATCATGTTCTCTGGACGTACAGGACCACCCAGAGGTTACCAACTAGGAAAACTCCTTTCATCCTGGCTTTTGGAATAGAAATAGTAATACCAGTCGAGCTCGAACTTTCTTTCGCACAAGTTGAAGTTTCAATAAGCAAGATAACTCACAAAACCTCTGGGCGAACCTCGACTTGGTAGAGAAAAAATGGGAGAAGACCCAAATTTGAATGACAGCATACAGATGAAAAGTGGCCCACTACTACAATGCCAAGGTCAAGAGCAAAATTTTTAGAGTAAAAGATCTAGTACTTTGATGAGCAGACATCTCACAATCGCAAAATCAAGAAAAGCTCACCTCTAACTGAAAAGGTCCCTATGAAGTTGTGAAAATTACTCAACCTGAGTCTTATTATCTAAAGAAGCTTGGAGGAGCTGTACTCTCACAACCATGGAATTCAAAGAATTTGCGAATGTACTATCAATGATCTCATCCCAATAAATTTTTTTCATTTTAACATTCTTATTTTTGGTGTGAATCCATGTAATGACAGAAAATTATCCAGCCAAACTTTATTTTCAAATGAAGTAGAAGGCCTCCGATTATTTAAGATAGGAGATTAACCTCGTTCTAGCGAGGGTGAAGGCCTCCGATTATTTAAGATAGAAGATTAACCTAGTCCTAGTAAGGGTGAAGGCCTCTGGTTATTTAAAATAGGAGGTTAATCTCTTCCAAACGAGGATGAAGACCTTCGGTTATTTAAGATAAGAGGTTAATCTCATCTTAGTAAGGATGAAGGGCTCCGATTTCTAAGATAGGAGGTTAACCTTGTTCAAACGAAGATGAAGACCTCTAGTTATTTAAGACAAAAGGTTAACCTCGTCCTAGCAAGGGTGAAGGTCTCTGATTATTTAAGATAGGAAGTTAACCTCGTCCTAGTGAGGATGAAGTGAAGGCCTCTAGTTACTCAAGACAGGAGGTTAGCCCTATCATGCCAAAGAGGAAGACCTCCGATTTTCAAGATAGGAGAAAAAGAGGAGAGGCCCTTTCAATGGCTCTTTGGTATCCTGACAACCTTAATCTAATGACCCTTGTTCATGAACAAGGGGGACAGATATGTGAGACATAGGACAGAGATTATTATTTCAAGACAACATCGATATCAGGCGTGAGAAAAAAAAGGAACCAATAAACTCCAAACTAAGATAGAATGCAAAAGGACAAGTAGAAAAGACATTTCATTAAAGTTAAAGTTCGATACAAAGGTCCTCAAGATCGCTTACAAAAAAAAAAAAAGAGAGACGAAGTCCTATTTAGAGTCTAACTTTGGACTGCCAGTTCCAGCCAATACGAGAGAGAGCTTTAAGTCATTCACCTTCTTCTCGAGCTCTCACCTCGCCGTCAAACTCTTCCTTAATAATTTTTTGAACCAGCGGGAGTCTTCTTCTATCTCTCTTAATCTCTTCCTCAGAACAGATGACTCGACCTTCACATCTTTTACGGCATCTTATTGGTAAACCATTTGCACCTTCGACTCTCGCAACTCTGTTTGGCTATTTCCATATAAGGTAGACAAGCATTTTAAAGAACTTCTCAAGAAAAGAAGCTCATTTGATTCTCTGCTCAAACTCGCTTGAGCCCTATCTGCCAACTGCTTTCGAAGTCGATCATTTTCCTCATCGACCCTTCGAACTATTCATCGAAGTTCAGCAATTTGATCACTCCAACCCAGTTCATAACTCTTGTAAGAATCCTCAGCCCTGCATAGCTAGTCTTGAAGCTTCGAAAACATCTTGGATCAATTTCAGCTGTATTCTTCACGATTGCTAGACCATGCCAAACTTCCTTCAAGCAGCTGGATCTTCTCCTTTTGCTAAAAGGAGAGAGATGCCTCTGATTGAGCTAAAAACTCCTTTGGCTTATCAGGACAATAATTTATGATAGCAAAAGAAGAACGTTAGGTTCAATCGAGTGCTAGCACGATTTTCTTGAACCTAATTGAATCTCATTCAGATCAATTGAACTAGATCAGTTCAATTGATGATCATCAGATTCAAACCCTTATTTGTGGGACCCAATTAGTTTAAGTTCTGTATGGTAATGGGATATGTCATGATCTCTATCATCGACATCATCGAAACTCCTTTCGATGGATCAGAACTCTTCTGATTCGAACAGCTAGAATGATTGATCATCTAAATCATTCTAATTGCTCACAAAATCTACCAGTAACACCTAGCAGTATATGGTGGCAACCCATCAGAGCTGAATACGAACCTCTTGGTGTAGCTACCTGTGTGATTAAGTCCTTCTATCTTAAGCCCTGATCAGATTAGGGTTAAGGTAAACTCGTCAAACCCTAGTTTCTATCATATGATGTAATCATTCGATTCGAATTCGATGTGAAAATCTAAATAGAAACTCTTTCTATATTTCACTTTGCCATGGCCATGGACTTCTGAACTTGATTCTCATGATTATCATAGGGCTACTCCTCTACCACCGAGGTAGATAGATTCCATCTTGATGCAATCTAGTTCCTACAATGAACATGTCATAGCCAACATACACCTCAGGGTTCCATATGGCTAGGAGACCGAGTAATGGTGTAGTCAAACTATAACACCCTCAAGGTGAACTGTCGATGCACCTCAGATCAAAGAACCAGACACACTACTGCAGCATCGAGTCAGTCATTGACGATAAGGTAGACTCCCTAATGACTACTCGAAGTGGTCACGCTTAGTGCCCTCATTCTCTAACGAGTACCTGTACTCTCACTCCAGTGTCTCCACATCATAGATTTAAGACTCATCTACTAAAGAAAAGCGATTGTACACCAACATTCTGGATCAATCACCATCCTCGTGATGATCCTATGGTCGAAAGTATTTTATGAGTTAATAATGATTATTCATGTCTTAAATTTTCAACTCTTAAAAATATGAATTATCATTATCATTAACTCAAAGGATGTATCACAGACACTAAATACATATATGTGATAGAAAATAATCCATTTTATTTATTATAGTCATAATTACAATTTTGCCCCTAGAAGTGTATTACAAGTGTCAGCCAATTTTGGCTTCTAGGGCACATATATCTAACACCTACACCAACCAAAGCCGCATCGAACTTCTCTACTGATCTTCCAAAGTTCTGAGACCTCTTATTATTGTACCTTTTTTATTTTTTCTTCTTTTCTGTACTTAAAAAAAATATTTGGTTAATGAAAAAAAATATTTTTCATTACAATGCATTTGTGTTATAATGTTTCTGTGCATTAAAATACAGTCTCCCATTGAAGCTGATTCCTTGCCTCATGGTGTTTTCTTGAGAGCTTATATAAGAAATCTTAAGAAAGAAGTTTGTTTGCTCAAGAAAAAGTTGGGAAAGACAGAAGACGAACTTAAGAAATCAAAAAACATTATGCCGATGTGGCCATTGAAATCAATCGTCTGCACCAATCATCTAGACAACTCTTTAAAGAGTGTAATACTAAGAAATACCATCTGAATGAAGAGCTCGAGGAAGTCAAAAAGTGTGTGAGTGAGAAACTTAGACTTGACAGCCAAGGCCTGCTCTCTCAAGGTTGAACTAAAGG
>QRFJ01005725.1:0-46753 GCA_006176705.1 Cocos nucifera
AAAGTGATAGAAGGCAATTGCAGAAGAAGTCAATAAGCTCCTCAAGGTCAGATTCATCCGAGAAGTCTCCTATCCGAATTGGGTCTCTAATTGTGGTCCTTGTCAAGAAGGTGAACGGTAAGTAGAGGATGTGCATAGACTTCAAGAAGTTGAACAAGACCTATCCGAAAGATAATTATTTCTTATCCAGAATTGATCAACTGATGGATGCGATCTCGGGCTATGAGCTCCTCACCTTCATGGATGCCTTCTCCGACTATAACCAAATTCGGATGGCACCAGAGGATGAGAAGAAAATTACTTTTATTACTGACTGTGGTCTTTAATTTTATAGAATTATGTCCTTTGGGCTAAAAAATATAGGAGCAATATATCAGCACCTCATTAATAAGATCTTCAAGGAGCAGATCAACCGCAACATGGAGGTTTATGTAGATGACATGCTTGTCAAGAGCTGAACTTTGATAAATCACATAGTTGATCTCGAGGAGACCTTCGACATTCTTTGAAAGTATAAGATGAAACTGAACCCAATCAAGTGTGCTTTCGGCGTGACCTCAGAAAAGTTCTTGGGGTTTATGGTGTCAAAATGCAAGATTGAGACTAATCCAAAGAAGATTCAGGCTATCCAAGAGATGACTGCTCCAAAGTCAATAAAAGAAGTTCAGCACTTAACGAAAAAGATAGCAGCTCTGAATCACTTTGTATCGAAGTCGGTCGAATGGTGTATGCCCTTCTTTCGAGTTTCCAAGCAACCAAAGAATATCTACTAGACCGCAAAGTGTCAGCAAGCATTCGAAGAACTCAAAAGCTACCTTAGCTCACCATTCCTATTGGCCAAGCCTGAACCTAGGGAAGAACTATTTCTATACCTAGCGGTCTCTCCAGCGGCCCTTGCGGCAGTCCTCATCAAAGAAGAAGCGAAAGTGCAGCGGTCGATCTACCACATAAATCGAGTCTTAAGGGATGCCGAAATTAGGTACACTAAGTTAGAAAAATTAACTTATGCTCTACTGATTACAGTCCGAAGACTCCAACCTTATTTTAGGGGAACACCATAACTCTTCTTATCGATCAACCAATCAAGGCAGTTCTTCATCGAATAGATTCCTCTAGAAGAATCGCAAAATGGATAATTGAACTCACAGAGTTTGACATCAATTTTCAGCCTCGATCATAAATTAAAGCTCAAATACTGATAAATTTTATAGTAGAATGCACTATCCCAGATGAGGCCGAACTGAAATAGAGTGAGGTCAGCATTCCATGGTTACAGTTGAGCTCCTCTGAAGAAAAGATCAACCTCCCTGAAGGCCTTTGGGTCTTATACGTGGATGGCTCATCCAATGCTTCGGGTGCAGGTGCTGGATTGATCCTAATGAATCTGAAGGGAGTCATCGCTGAATATGCGTTGTGCTTCGAGTTTCCTACAACAAACAATGGGACCAATTATGAAGCTCTGATAGCTAGATTAAGGATAGTCAAAAAAATTGGAAGCAGACCGACTCCAAGTATATAGTGATTTCCAACTAGTAGTCAGACAAGTTAGCGACAGTTATGAAGCTCGAGAGAAAAGTATGATAAAGTATCTCGAGAAAGTGAAGAACTTGACTTCGACCTTCAAAAATTTTAGCATTCGATAAATTTTGAGAGTAGAAAATATCAGATCCAACATTCTCTCTAAATTGGCCACACTGGCTCCAGCCGAACTGTCTAAGGAAGTCTTCTTTGAAGTCCTGAAATGTTCGAGTTTGGAAGAACCACAGTCTATGATGTCGATTGAGCATGAGCCAAGCTGGATTGATCCACTGGTCACTTACCTCAAAGATAAAGTCTTACCTCATGATCCAAAAGAAGCTTAAAAATTAAAAAATCAGACCTTCCGATATGTTCTCTACAAAGGCAAATTGCACAAAAGGTCGTATTCACTACCACTCTTAAAATATCTCTGACCTTTCAAAGCCGACTTTGCATTATGGAAGTACATAAAAAAATCTATGGGAGTCATTTGGAAGCTCGATCTTTATCTCATAAGCTGCTTCGACAAGATTATTACTGGCTGACCTTATATCGGGATTCCCTAGACTATGTTAAAAAGTGTGACCATTGTCAGAAAAATGCTAGTATTCAAAAATAGCCAGCCTCTGACCCTCATAATAGATAATGGACGGCAGTTCGTTGGAGCAAAATTCATCGAGTTCTGTGAAGATCTGAACATATCTCATAATTTTATATTAGTAGCTCATCCATAGGCAAACGACGAGGTCAAGGTAACCAAAAGAATTCTGTTGTAGAAAATCAAAGCAAGACTTGAGAAGGCCAAAGAGACTTGGGTAGATGAATGCTATAATGTACTCTGGGCATACCGAACTATCCAAAGATTGCCAACTGGGGAGACTCTATTCGTCTTGGCCTTCATAATGGAAGTTGTCATCCCAATAGAGCTTAAACTTCCATCAACACGAGTTATGGCATTTAATGAGCAGCAGAACTCACAAGATCTTAGGACTAACCTCGACTTGTTGGAAGAAAAAAGGAATGAAGCTTGAGTTTGGATGGCAGCTTATAAGCAGAAAGTAGCTTGCTACTATAACTCAAGGGTCAGAGGCAAAGTATTCAAAGTGGAAGATCTAGTACTTCGATGAGTGGCTGTTTCGCAATCTTAGAATCAAGCAAAGCTCGCTCCAAATTAGGAAGGTCCGTATGAAGTCAAGAAGGTCATCCAGTCCGAAACTTATTAGTTGAAGGAGCTCGAAGGAACAATACTCTCGCGATCCTGAAATTCGGAGAATTTGCAGATGTATTATCAGTAATTTTACTTTAATAAAATTTTCTCTTTTCAATGTCTCTATCTTTTGGTGCAAAATTATATAATGATAGAAAATAACTCAATCGAACTTCGTTCTTAAACAAAAATGAAGATCCCGTTGTCTAAAATGGGATGAGGAGAGAGACCTTACCAGTGGCCCTTCTATGCTCCTACTGTCCTATTAGAAATAGGAGGAGAACCTCATCCTAACTTGAGCAAGATGAAGACCCCATTGTCTAAGATGGGATGATGGAAGAGGCCCTTCCAACGATCCTTCTGTGCCCCTACTATCCTATTAGGAATAGGAGGAGAACCTCATCCTAACTTGAGCAAGATGAAGACCCCATTGCTTAAGATAGGATGAGGAGAGAGGCCCTACCAATACGCCCTTCTATGCCCCTATCGTCCTGTTAGGAACAGGAGGAGAACCTCATCCTAACTTGAGCAAAATGAAGACCTCGTTGTCTAAGATGGGATGAGGAGAGAGTTCCTTCCAACGATCCTTCTATATCCCTACTGTTCTATTAGGAACAGAAGGAGAATCTCGTCCTAACTTGAGCAAGATGAAGATTCCATTATCTAAGATGGGATGAGGGAAGAGGCCCTTCCAACAATCCTTCTGTGCCCCTACTATTCTATTTAGAGCAGGAGGAGAATCTCATCCTAACTTGAGTAAGACGAAGATCCCATTGTCTAAGATGGGATGAGGGGAGAGGCCCTACCAATGTCCCTTCTATGTCTCTACCATCCTATTAGAAACAGGAGGAGCCACCCTATTAGAAGTAGGAGGAGAATCCCATCCTAACTTAAGCAAGGCAAAGATCCCGTTGTCTAAGACGAGATGAGGGAAGAGGCCCTTCCAGCGATCCTTTTGTGCACCTACCATCCTGTTAGAAATAGGAGAAGAATCCCATCCTAACATAAGCAAATACTAATCATATCAGAAATAAGAGGAGAACCTCATCCTGACACTAGAGATGGAAGAAAGACCTCATCCTAACATGAATAAGGACCTTCGATTGTCCTAAGATAGGAGAAAGATCTCATCCTGAGGGGGGAACAGAGTAAAGACCGATCCCATCAAAAAAAAATAGAGCTATCAACAGATCTTCAATTCACATAGGACAAAAATGAGGAAAGATATTATTTTATTAAAGTCAAAGTCAAGTACAAAATAAAAGCATGTAAGATCGATTATAAAAGAAAGAAAGAAAAAGCCAAAGATCTAAGAGGGATCTGATTCCTCGGACTTTGAACTACTGGCTATCACCAAGGATTCTTTTAGGCTAACGATCTATTCCTCGAGCTCCTTTCTTCTTATCAAGTTATCGCGGAATATCCTGTCAGTCTTTTGGTAGTTCTTTTCTGACGCCCACAGTCTTTTCTTCAGAACCTCAGATTTAGCCTCGGCATCTTTGATGGCTTGTTGTTTGCAAACCAATTGAAGCTTCAATCACTGAACTTTGGCTTTCTTAATCCTAATTGATTCTGAAAGTTTGCCCATGATTTTCTTTAAGGAGGAAATCTCTTTTGACTCCTTACTTATGCCAGATTGATAACTATCGGCAAGCTGCTGTCGAAGCCGAGCCACCTCGCTATTAGCAGCCCGGAGCTACTGCTCAAGCTTAGATATTTTCCTGCACCAGCCCAACCGATAGGTCTCATAGGTAGACTCGCATCAAACAGCTACTTCTACAGTGTAGAGAACCTTTGAGACCAGTCCCATTCATACCGAGCTTTGTCGGAAGATCATGGCAAACTCCCCTCCAATAGTTGAATCTTCTCTTTCACCATCTTGAGCTCAACTTCGAGGAAGCTGATCTTCACAGTCAATGCCCAAGACTTATCACTGATATTTTTTCTAAGCTCGGCTAGCTCTTTCTCAAAATTATCTTTCTTAATGTTGAAGCTCACAGAATCTTTCATGTATAGCTTGTGGAGGTGAGTGACCTCAATCGTCGCCTCTGAAGCATTAATTCTTCCTGGATCTTTGAAGTTCATCTTTCCATCTTCTTCAACTTTTTCTTCTGGTGATGAATCTCCCTCTTTAAACTTTTGATTATAGGATTTCAGAGGGATGCCTTTGAGGTAGTGGCTCGATGTTATTTGAAGATGACTGATCCTTGACTACGATCACTGGAAAGGATTCTGAACAACATCCACCATGAACACAAGTGTAAAGAAAAGAAAGTTTGATTTTATTTCTCAAAATATTTAGCATACATCAAAAAAAAAGAGAGAGAAAAAGTACAAGTTGAACAAAAAGTTTTAAACCTCAGTCGGTGCAGAAGCGGGTGAGATCGGTACATTGTTGGCAACCTCAGGGCTTGAAAATGGACTCAGGAAGCTTCAGTTGTAGGTTCAGGAGCACCCAGGGCTTTAGATTTGATGATGGGAGAAGAAGGCACCAACATTGGAGGGACTGGCTTCCTCGTTGGGTTCATCTATCAGAAGGTCGAGGTCCACCTTGGAAGAAGTTCTTTTGCAACCCTCCTCATGCAAATCTCGAATCCCTCTAAGAAAGCTTTCCTGGGCGAAAGCAATATTAATGTCCTCCATTGCTTTAGAGGACTTGAAGACCTCGATAGCCCGCTCTCCTCTCGGCACCGACCTCCTCTTCAGGCCCTCCTCCTCTTGTTCCTCAGAAAGGGTCAAGGCTGCCCTCAGCCTCGTAGAAGCTTCCTCTTCTTTCCGCAGCACCTTCCGAAGGCACTCAACTTCTACAATCTATATCTCCAAGGCCACCTTCAAACGGTCAACCTTGGCCCTAACACTTTTATTCTCCGCCTGAGCCTCCTGAAAAGGCTTTGGAAGCCTCGGCCTTGGTGGAGATTGGCTACCTTCGAATGAGCAAACAAGTAATGCCCCAGCTGTGGGACAGAAAAAAAATTTGAGTCAGAACTCTGGAAGTGCACCCCGCATTTGATCAAGTTCGAAAAAAGTTGGTTACCTCAAGGAAGATAGTGAAAGACTCATTGAAATCCTCTCCGCATCCTCCATCTGAACCATCTTATCGATGATGTGTTGGAGGATGCTGTCCCTCATCAGAAGATTGAATGACCTTCTGATCGTCCAAAAAAGCTTGCTTCTAGCTAGAGCCTTCACCACCTGAGTTCCCGATCATCCCTCCTTGTCTTCTTTCTGACAACCTTCTTCTTTCCCTTCTTCTTCTCGATGACCTCACCTTGATCAAGAGGTGCAGGGATGGCATCCTCATTGGGCAAAGGTCGGGCTCGGTACTTTCCACGATAGTTTCGAGGGTGGGTGCGGCCTGGATCAGGCATCGATCAGGGATTGGCTCTTCGGCATGAGTCCTTCTTCTATGGCTCCTTGGTGGTGCTGTCCTTTCTCCTTCAAGGACGTGATCCCCTTCGATAGGCAGTTTCGCTCCTTCAGGAGTCATCGCTGTGGTAAAAAAAAAAGTTAAAGTCAGAAAAAGAAAGGAAGGCCATGTACAATTGGCAGGTCATAGAGGACTATCTGCCAGGATTAAGAGGACTGAGATCGAAGTTGAATAAGGTCTGATCATCCTAGCAGCATGAAAAATCGGGAGAGCTCGGTAATTCTTTAGTTTATCAGCCGAGTCTTGATCCTCTTTCTCAAGTTTCGTAAGTTCGATGCGATTGAATCCCTTATGTCTTCCCTAGAAAGAGAAGTCCTAGCTCTAAAGAAAGAACACGAAGATGAAGAAGAACTTCTCCTTCCAGTTATGAATGGAAAGAGGGAGCACCCTTGAGTAACCCCTTCTTGTCCGAACTGGGGAGCGACGTACCATCAATTTTTGGAGGTCGGATGGTGTTTGAAGGTGAAGAAGTTGTGGAATAAGGAAGATGGAAGGTCGGACGTCGGCCATAACACACAAAGAGAGAAACCCTATGATGAACCTAAATGAATTCGATTCCATAGCGGCAAAAAAAATATTTAAGAACTTAAACAGATGTGCTACAAAAGAAGGTATTGGCAGTCAAAGTCCTGCACGGAGGGTTTCAATATACAAACAAGTCCGGCCAGGAGGAGGGGAACAAGGCTCGGTCGCTAGGTCCGGGTAGTTCAAGCTCGTACTCAGAAAGAAATTCTGAATTGGATCCTAATTAATGAAAGATCTTCAGGATGAAGTTTACAAGGGATGGTATCAAGGGATGAAGGGTGGACGAGATACTTCTATGGGTTCAAGGGATTCTTATGGGGAAGATCCATCAATGCCAAGTGAACCGAGCTCCCAGAACAAGTCAACCAAGGATCCTTCAGAGGAACATGTGGATCAAACTAAAGTGGAAAAATTTTCTCGAAAAAATCAAGAAAAATAAGATTTGAGACTCTCGTGAAGAAACTAGATGGACAAAGATGCTAAAAGACTAGGAATAATCAAAAAGAGAGGTTCAGGGAACTGACCTAAGTCAATGGGGGAGAACGGAGAGATGGTAAGCTCGATAAAAATCAAACAAGGAGAATCCCCTGAGAATCGAAAGGAGATGGTGGAAGGCACTGGTACTCTAGAGCAGGAAGGAGATGAAGATCAGAAGAAAAAAGAGAAGAAACTAGGATGAACTAAAATCCAAGAGAGAAAAGATTGAGCTTAAATAACCGTAAGAGTCCGAGGCGGTCTCGATTGCAGGTCTTCACGAACCAACCTCAGGTTGACACGTATCTTGCCCATTGTGGTAGAGAAGTGGCAAAGGACAGGAACTTTTATTTTGCACCATTCCCTAGGCATCATTCCGATGGGGGTTTCAAAATTTGTCTTTTTGGGTCACCTCATATTTGAAGAAGTTTCGATGCCAGTGCGGTAAATACCAAAACCTCCTTTTCGATGGACGCAAAAAGAGAAAAAGGACTTCGGCATTCCGGCATTCATGTTTCTTTTACTCTCTTCCTTTGAATTTCAAACTTAAGAGTAGGGGGACCTGTGTTAGGGGATCAAACCCTCGCCTGCCAAAGTCCGACAGGATGCCAAGTCTTGGGGTGATCCTTACCCGATGGCGATAACTATGGCTAACTTTGGCCAGTGAGGAATTCCTACTTAGCGCCAAGATCGCAAACCTTCCGATCTGGACTTGTTGGCCGAACCTTCCGTGTTTCGGTCACCAACTTTCTCAGATAACTTTGGAAATCTACAAGGTCTTATGGATTTCATCTGAACGAGCTCGAACGGTGATGGCAGTTTTCTAAACAATCAAGTATTCAAATCCCAACACAATCTGACTTGACGATAGAGCCTCTTCCTAGACAAACTTCAGGCAATCCTATGAAGAGTAGAGGATCCTCTAAATTCTCGTATCGCAAAGTTTTGAATATGCAGGCAAAAGGGCCCTATCCCCCTTATTAGCCCTCAGACGATCCCGAGAATGGCTGAGCTTCAAAGGAATGGATGAGTTGCAAGAGCATCCTAATTGTCCATCCCCTACGACCGTCGACCGAGTTCTCTCATCAGCCAAACTCCTCTCAATTGCCAGAGAGCCATCTAGAAGTCGAATTTCCTCAGACCTCTAGTCTATTGGACTCCTCCAGCGTACACCTACTTGGACTTCTCCACCAATTCCCTTCTAGACGATCTCCCCCACTTGCACCCCTTTCGGATGATCTTTCCCAATCGCATCCCTTTCGGACGATCTTCTCCAGTCGCACCTCTTCCGGACAATCTCCTCCAGTCGTATTTTCCATCAAATAATTTTCTCCAGCTAAACTCATTATAAACAAATTCCATTCTGATCAATAGATGAACTCCTTCCAGTCGCCCAAGTAAGCTCATTCCAATCGTCCAAGCAGGCTCCTTACAGTTAGAACTCCTTCCAGTCGCCCAATCATCCAACCAGGCTTCCTTCCAGTCGAATTCCTTACCATCGCCCAGAAGGACCTCATCCTCTACACGGATTCAGCTTCTAGCTTAAGGCAAACTGATCATTGTGTGGATAATCTCGAAGAAATCCAAACTATCTTCAGAACTATTATGGTATGAAGCTCTTCATCACCGATAACGGACACTACTCTCTGTAACAAACTCCACATAGTTCCGAACAATCCACTACCAGGCAGCTACGACTGTCACCATTAGTTTGTTACAAGCTCTATCTATAAAAGAGATCCTCCAGAATATTTTCTCTAAGCTCTCGTTCTCCTTCTCGTTACTCTGCTCCTCAATTTCTTAAGCAGTCCATTTTTGTTGGCCAAAAGAAATGACTTGATCGTCGGAGGATCCTGTCGGAGCCACCACCTACAACTCTGGATGGGACTTTGTTTTGCAGGTCACCAGTGGCGACCTCTTCTTCTCCAACTCCAGTCCAATCCGACGTCAATCAGATTCTGCACCAACATATGTGTATTTGTTTATGTATGTCTATATATGAATGTCTATGTATACATGAATACATGTATGTTTATATATATGTATGTATGTACACATATAATTTTTGATTTTTTATTCTTCTTAACTTTTTCATCAGAATTTTGGTGAAATATTCTATTTTTTTCTAATTGTTGGATCTTTGTTCCTAATGGCAATATTTGAGAACTCCGATTTTTTTATCTGTCTCACAACGAAAAAAAAATATTAAAATATTCTGGATTCTGCCAAGAAGACTACACATTTATATTATTTAGTAAACAATATTGTTCTTTTGTTTTTTTTTTTTTTTGTGCCACGTGCTCTCGTTCTCCTTCTCGTTACTCTACTCCTCAATTTCCTGAGCACTCTATTTCTATTGGCTAGAAGAGCTGACTTGATCATCGGAGGATCCTGCCGGAGCCACCACCCCCGCTTCGAACGAGACTTTATTTTGTCGGTCACCGACGGTGACCTCTTCTTCTCCAACTTCAGTCCGATCTGGCGTCAATTAGATTCTGCACTAACATATGTGTATTTGTTTATGTATGTCTATATATGAATGTCTTTATATACATGAATACATGTATGTATATATGTATGTATGTACGCATATAATTTTTTATTCTTTATTCTTCTTAACTTTTTCATCAGAATTTTGGTGAAATATTCCACTAAGATAGTGTATTCCACTTTCTCTAGACTATCCTTCTCTACTTTCTCTCTCTAAGTTTCTATCTCTACTATGCCCAAACGTGAGAGTGAAAGAATGCCATCTAGAAGCTGACTTTGGAATCATGCTCGAGACCAAGTATATATAAAGAATATTACAATGAAAAAGTTCTATAGTAGTGGTTAAAACTATGGCAAAAACTATAGAAAAGTATTGAGAAAACTTATACCAACAGTGGGTAAACCACAGCAATAGGTGGTATCATTAAAAACTTTTATTTTACTTTTGGCAACCATTGATATAAGCAATTATGTCGTAACAGTCTCACTATAGATGCAATTAAAATCATCATGTCCATATTTGGTAACCGATTAGATTTGGATGGAAATCCTTATCTTCAATCAAATTTGGATATATGCTTACAATTTTAATCAAACACCTATGAAAGAAATCAAACCTAAGACCTTGCTATAGATACAATCAAAATCATCATGTTCGTATTTGGTATCTGATCAAATTTAGATGGAAATCTTCATCTTTGATCAAATTTAGGTATATTCTTACAAATTTAATTAAATATCTACACAAGGAATCCACAAACAATCTAACATATGATCTCTTGGATTGTTGCCAACTACTTAGCTACCATAATGACACTAGTTTCTAGTATGAAAATATGCTTTATTATAGCTATTTAAAACTTATTCATATCATAAAATATACTTATTTGAAATATATTATGATATTTTAATTTTAGCAACTAATTATTTTCACATAAAATTCAATCTCTTCTTTTTGAAAGTGTAATATATGATTGATTTCATAAATTTACTATTCCCTTAATAACCAATAAGCATCCCAAATTATTTTCTAAGTAGTTAGAAGATATGATACACTTTCCTATATCAATAAATTATTTGGAATACACCTTTAATTAATTAATAATCACTAATATATACAAGATTATTAAGAAATAGATTAAAAGTCCCAAACCAAACTCTTCTCCAACTATTTATTTAACTTGATTAATCATACATCTCATTCAGTAAATAGATCTCAACAAATAAAATTGAAACTAGCAGATTTAGCCCATTAAAATTTGGTAAGTACAAATAGAACACATAGTAGTTGATATAAGGTTGAAACCTTTTTATCTTTAAAATTTATTTTATATATGATAGATTCTTATAATAATAAAATACATTTATAGTGATGAAATGTTATAATCATAAAAAATCTAAGTTAGTTTGCAATGATACAAATTTAACATAAAAATAAACTATTAATTAACAATAAAAATTATAATTATACAATGATGTAAGGATAGCAAGATTTATTTCATCAACAAATAGCCAGTATTAACTTTATAATAAAACTATGTATATTTTTAATTAAATTTCATTTAAGCAAAAAATATTGTTCTTGCTAGGTATCATCATAATATTGAAAACTTTAGTAACACGCTTGAAAGACTACTGTAATATTATATATCTTTTATGATATTTTTTTAAAATCATTACTAGAGAGTATTTATTGTAATGTTATTTTTAAGTGTTACTAAAATTTAAATGCTATTGGCTAATTTTCTTGTAGATATTAAAGGGCCGAACAAAGCACCAATATAAAGTAAGCCAAATGAAAATATGACATGCATTTTAACTAAGTGTGACTACCGATCTGACAGGTGGTGCAAGGTCAGGTTACATTAACAAATGTATGTCATTGGAGGATAACTGGTGTCACTTACCAAAACTGCCGCAAGTGTAGGGTTGATTAGTGCGTCTGGCCATTCTTTCAGTGATGGATAGATATTCTCGAACCTTTTCTACAGGCCACTTGATAGAAAAAGTTCTTGATAGTGGTGATCGACTATTTCACCACATAAGTCAAGACCAAGCCACTAGCCGAATCATTAAGAAGAATGTCTAAGATTTCATCTAGATATCCATCATTTGCCGGTTGGGCATGTCTTGAGTCATCATTATTGATAACAAAAGATAGTTTGATAATTCCCACTTTCAAGAGTTCTGCATCGACCTTCATAAATTGATCATCATTTTACTTCGATTGGACATTCTCAAGCCAATGAAGAAGCCAAGGTGACCAACAGGACTATACCTTTAGGGCTTGAAGAAGCTGTTGGGTTGAGCTAAAGGACATTGGATGGACAAGCTACATAATATCCCTTGGGCCTACTGCACTATTCATTGGACTTCAACCAGGAAAGCATCCTTCAACCTTGCCTTTGGAAAGTAGTCATTTTTTTAGAGATCAGACTACCTTCATATAGGGTAGAAGCCTTTGTTGCAACCTGGTATTGCTCTGATATCAATATTTTGGAATAATTCTTGCTACTTGATGATTATAGAAATAGCAGTAAGGATCCGAGGAAAGAGATGGCTATTCTATGAAATCCTAAAAAAATTTTACGACGTGAAGAAGAGAGAGAGAACGAGAGAGGAAGAGAGAGATTTTTAGGAAGAAAAGGGTTTGTATTCAATTCTGTTCTAATTACAAAACTCAATACAAAGAATATATATATATCTAGTCAATATGATCCAATCCAAAAAATTTTCCTAGCTAATCTAATGTGATGCACTCTTTGAGTCCATGTACATCCATGTCTCACATGCACACGTCCATCTCAGTCCAATTCATAGGTTAGCCCTTTAGAACCTCATAAACTAAGATCCTAAGTCTCTAGAATTAAATCCAATTCTAGACCAGAATAGAAACCACGTACTATTCTAATCATCACTCGAGCTAGCTCGATCAACAATCAGACCAGCTTGATTATGATGTCTCCTATGAGAGCTTGAATCATCACTTTCTGCTCTACTACTTGGGCCGGCTCTTTCAGGATTTGAGCCAACTCAACTGATATGACTGTCTTCTACTCTGTAGCTCGAGCTGGCTCTCTCAAGAATTGAGCTAGCTCTTCCAGCGTGCCAGCTTAATATACTTTTTAGCCTTTTACTCGAACTGGCTCTATCGGTATCTATGCCGGCTTGACTTCTGTTTGCGCTGGCTCTGATAGGAACTGAGCCAGCTCGATTGAAGCTCTTCGATGCTTGATTTCATTTGCTCCTTGATCTCTTTTCACTTGCTTTCAAGACTTGAAAGCACCATACCTGAGCTTATAATCTCCACCTTGGTGCTCTCAAGTTCTTGTGAACTCAGCTCTATCCATCAGTCCCATCAATACCATACAATTATGAAAGCTATTCCATGGAAGAACCTTTGTAAGCACATTAGCTAGATTTTTTTTTGTGTAAACCTTCACCATCCTTCATCAACTCTCTGATCTAGTGGTATCTAATATCAATGTGCTTGATCCTTGCATGATATATAGAATTCTGTGTGAGCAACAAAGCACTCTAACTGTCATAATATATCTTGACTGCATCTTGTGGGAACCCGTCTATTAGCTCTCGAGCCTTCTTGGATATGTTAGGATGTTCCTCAGTACCTTCCTACTGAACATAGCAGATGCCAATTCCAACTGAACCTGCCAAGTACCTGAAGATATCCTTCAGTGCTCTCCAGTGCTTCTTTCGAGGCTAAGCCATAAACCTACTCACCTAACTTACTACATGGGCTAAATCTGGCCTATAATACACCATAGAGTACGTAATGTGCTTCATACACCAGAAGCATATGAAACCTTGTCCATCTCCTAAATCTCTATCTTCGTTTGTGGTGACATAGTCTTAAAGAGTTTGACATAGCCGGCAAGTGGCAGGTCTGCCAGTTTGGCCTCCTTCATACCAAACCTCTCTAAAATCTTTTTTACATATCCTTCTTGAGATAGATGCAGTAACCTCTTGGTTCTATCTCTAATAATTTTCATACCTAGGATCTTCTTTACAGGCCCTAAGTCCTTCATCTCAAACTTTTTAGACAAAGCTCCTTTCAATTCCTACACTACTTTCTTACTTTTACATGCTATCAGCATATCATTTACATATAAGAGTAAGTATAATCAAGATCCATCTTTCAGAGACCTCACATATACACATAGGTTATGATCATATCTGGAAAGACCAATACTTCTCATATAAATATCAAACCACTTGTACCACTGTTTAGAAGACTGTTTTAACTCGTACAGTGATTTTTTTAGTAAACAAACCTCTCCCTCTTACCCAGGCTTCCTGAAGCCCTATGGTTGCTCCATGTATATATTCTCCTTCAAATCTCCATGGAGGAATGCTATCTTAACGTTCATTCGCTTCAGCTATAAATCTTGAGCAGCAACAATGCTCAACAACATCTTGATAGACGTATGTCTAACAATCAAAGAAAAAAATTCAGAATAATCAATGTCTTCTCTCTGTAAGTACCCTTTGGCTACCAACCTAGCCTTGTATCTTACTCAACCTTGGTCTGAAGGTGCTTTTTTTTTTTTATGAAAATTCATTTGGAGCCAATGGATCGAGCATCATTTGGTAGATCCACTAGCTGCCATATCTGATTCTTCCTAAGAGACTCTATCTCTTCTATCATGGCTTGCATCCATGACTCCCGATCCAGACTCTCCATGATCTCCTCAAAGCTCTTTGGATCTCTATTGATAGTGATAAGAGCATAGAAGATAGTCATATCAATGCCATATCGCATCGATTTGCGAATAGTGTGCTTTGGCTTGTGTAGTGTCACTCTTTTTATGATATCCTATAAGTCTGCTGCCTGTGGCTGTCTCTACACTTCCTCTAGGATAGATTGCTCTCCATGTTGGTCCTCCATAGCTGTATTATTATGCTTACCTAACTCTACCTCAAACTGAACATAACCCAAGGATGATGTTGAGGGCAAATCACCTATATCTGAGAGCTATCTCACATTGTCGTGTGTTGACTTGACAACTTTATCTGCATTTTTTGACTTCAATATGATGCTCTTCTTATCAAATATTACATTCCAACTGACGATAATTTTTGAGAATGTGAATTTCATAGCAAGAAATTCTTTATACATCATGAAAATTTGATGAATACCATCTTCTATGACTTTGGGTCTAACTTGCTTCTATCGGCTTCTTTTACCAAAGTATATGCAGGATAGCCAAATACCTTTAGGTGGCCAAGCTTCACCTTCTTTTCTCTCCATATAGCCATTGGAAGTCTTTTATTCAGTTTTCTATGGGAAGACCTGTTAACAAGAAAATAAGCATAAGTTAGAGCATCTTTCCAAAAGGATTTGGACAGTGATGCCTGCAACCTTAAGCTCCTGGCCTTCTCTGTTAGTGTTTGATTCATCCTCTCTATGACATCGTTCTATTGAGGGGTCATCTTTATCATGTAATGGCATTTGGTGCCATTTTCCTCATAGTATCTCTTGAATGCTAGGCTGGTGTATTCTCCTCCATTATCAGATCTTAATCATTTCACTGACTATCCTATATTCTTCTCCATCTCAATTCTCTAGATTTTAAATCGAACAAAAATATCTAACTTTTTCTGATTAGATAAATCCATACCTTTCTGGAGAAGTCATCTATGAAGATGACATAATATCTTGCTCCACCTCAAGATGCAACAGATGCTAGTCTCCATACGTTCAAGTGAACTAACTCTAAAATAGCTTCACTCCGCTTAATACTACTTGGCAAATGTAATTCTATGATGTTTATCGTAAATGCAAGGCTCACATAGATCATTTTCTTTCTTTCTTAGTACTAGAATCAGACCTCTCCTACTCAACTTCCATGAGCCTCCTATCACTTAAGTGACCCATACAATTATGCCACAGCTTGTAGGTTAGCTGTTCCTTCTGTGCTGCTATAGATACCTCTGCACTATTTGTAACTACTGAGCCCTCCATCCTGTATAAGTTGTTGCTCAATCTTCTTTCTTTCATCATCATCAATGTATCCTTGGAAATCCTCAAATACTCACTAACCGGCTGATAACTGAAAGCATACCCCTGTCATACCAAGATTTCAAGGATATCAGGTTCTTCTTCAATTTTGGTACATGCTTTATATTACTAAGTATCTGCATGACTCTATCATATATTCTTACTCTAACTGTACCAACACCAGCATCTATACATGGGTGATCATCTTCAAGACTAACACTTTCTCCATCGAATCTCTCCTAAGATGAGAACCACTCTCGATGTACAATATAATGGTGGGAACATATTGAATCCAGTATCCAGTGATTGTCTAACTCTGTAACTCCATCTGATACTATCAGTATATCATGTTCACTATCTTCTGATGATAGAGCATCACTTCCACTAATCGATCCACTCTTAGAAGTGCTCTTCCTCTTTTCATTCTTCAAAAGTGGGCAATTTCTTCTAATATGACTAGGTTGATGATACTTATAGCATTTCACACCTTTTTGATTTTTTCAAGACTTTAATTTATCCTTAAATTTATCTCAAGTTTTCTTCTTAGGCCTTTCTTGCCTCTCATTCATAGAAAGCACCTCTGAGCTAGTTAGGATTTTCTTTAACTAGCCTCTTTCACTGTTCATTAGATCTAAGAACTCCAACCATTTTTTTAAAGTTTAATGTTTCTTTTTCATGTACCAGAGTACTAATCAGACTATCATATGCTACTGGCAGTAAACACAATAATAGAAGAGCTCTATCCTCCTCATCAATCTTCACATCAAGGCTCATAACATTTGAGCAGACTTGATTGAAACTTCTAGATGTAAAAACTAAATCTTCTCCTTCAAGCATCCATAAACTGTACAACTGCTTCTTCAATCATAGCTTATTTATCATGTTTTTATCCATATACATATCCTCCAGTTTCTGCCAAATCTCTTTCAGTGTGGTTTTCATGTTGATCTCGAGTAGAACTTCATCAGCGAGGCATATACGAATCGTGCTGAAGGCTATCTCTTCAAGTTTCTCTCATTCTTCAAAAGAAATCTTTTTTTATCATTTTTGAATCAAGACCTTGTAGATTCTATTCTGTACTAGCAGATCTTTCATCCTTTATTGGCAAAGGAAGAAGTTATCCCCATTGCGGCAGTGGGATAGAGGAGCAACCTGATGACCCTTAGTGTGTCCCCTACCAACGAAGTCTCAAGTCCAACCCATGATGGTGGAATGTGCTTATAGTAACATTCCAACCAATGAGCAAACATGGACTAGACCAGGCAACCTTGCCTATTGAAAAGTCTTGATGCTCTAGTAGTCATAATGGCTTAGTGGCCCAAGCCAGGCCATCATGCTTGTAGACAAACCTCAAACTCCCAGGTCTAGCATCTGCTTGTAACTAAAGTCTCAGTGTCCTTAATAGCCTTGATAGGGCTAACAACCCAAGCTAAGTCGCTGTGCTTGTGAGTAGGCTACACCCCCTAACCAACAAGTAAGCCTCGAAATCCTAATAGGCCCCAACTGGTCGAAGAGCCCAAACCTAGGCTACCATGCTTGTTTGTAAGACTCGACATGCTAGTAGGCCCTAGCTGGCTGAATAGCCCAAGCCTAGGGTACCGTGCTTCTCTCTAAGCCTTGACAAGCTAGTAGGCCCTAGCTAGCCGAATGGCCCAAGCCTAGGCCACCATGCCTGTCTCTATTTCTTGGTGCACTAGTAGGCCCTAGTTGGCTGAATGGCCCAAGCCTAGGCCACCATAATTGCCTCTAAGCCTCAATACGATAGTAGGCCCTGGCGACTGAATCGCTTGAGCATAAGCCACTATACTTGGAAAAGCCTTAGTGATTTAAGTGTACGAGAGCATTGATTTGAGCAGTTATATCTCTACACCCCACAATACAACCTAAGCATTATAGGCTACCATGCCTTGAAGCCTCATCTCCTACCTTGCACAAGCAGGATGATGCAACTATCTTCCAGCCATTGAGTAGACAACCCAAGCACTTTAAGCTACCATATGCAGAAGCCTAGGCAACACATTGGCCAACACCGATAGTTCAGCCCAAGCATAGCCTGGCCACTGTACTGAGGAACTAGAGACCCATCCAATTGAAGCACCTGTAGGATGGGGGATAACTCAATTCTCGAAGCCTGAAGCTTGAACATCCTAGGCTAGCATACACCAAGGCAATGCCTTGGAATGTTCCCACCAGCATACGAGGGATGGGCAAGGCCCTGGATGGCCTTTGTGCAACTAATAATCGAGACCGAAGACTAGGAAGTGGATGCCCAGAGACTACCTCAATGGCAGACAAAGCCAAACCATCCAATGTCAGTGACATTAACACACCACCCATTGGAGCTTAAAGAAGGTGTACTTTACATTAACAATTCTAATTACAATGTGTTAGCTGGAAATTCGAGCTTCATTACATATAAGAAAAGTAAAAAAAAAACTAATGTAGAGGAGATCTGCTAGAGTAACTTGACCATGTTGCACCTCGATTTACCCCCAAGATGATAAGTAGCTCGAGGATGGTCGAACCCTCACCAACAATAATGTCTGGAATAAATTCACTCTCCACCTTGTGCTTTTTCCTTGGAAGCTTCAAGACACATACAAGAAATATCTCCATCAGGCATCAGAAACCTCAATCAGCTCCCTCTCCATCTCAGCTAAGAAGCACTTTCCATCAATCGCACATGCGATCTGCCTCTAAAGTTCTTCAACTTGATGGTGAGCCATATCCAGCTCACATTTTAGGGTGGACACGTTTTGGCTCACCTCACTTGAGTGAAATTTAGCTGCTTGAAGTTCGGCCTCCATCTCCTCTACCCTCTGATGGGCAATGGCAGCCTTCTCCATCACCAACTGGTCTCGAAGAAATGCAAGTTCTTCATCAACCTCCTCCATCTTTTCGAGGGCATCCCTGATAGAGGTTTGCAACATCTCTAGCTTCTCCTAAATCCAATCAAGCAGGGAAGTATTCATGGTAGGGGAGCACCTAGGAAGATGGAATTTACTTTGTCATCTAGTAGTTGCTTCTTCCTCTATTGATAACTCACACAAATAGTTAAGATCCAATGTCTCCATTTTGATCACTTACCCTGTGTCAACCTATCATTGCCTTGGATGGTGCTCATTCCAATCAGAAGATGTTCTTTGTGGGCTTCACTTCGAGGGGTCGGTGCTTTGGTAGTCCATTCCCATTAATAGCGACATGAACATCAGTGCAGAAGTCCACACTAGGTGACAAAACCAAAAATTCTCAATCAAGATCTTTAACTGAATAAGAATAATATAATCTACATATTCTCAAGGCTATATGGTGACTGAGGAGCAGGTCAGAATGCTTGACGTTCCATCTACTATGGTTGGGAGGCAAGTTGCCAGTGAGCTTAACTCAGTGCAATGTAAGGTCCAATACCAACCTGAGTAAGGATGATAGTTGACCTGAGCTTTAGCCTGGTATCACCAGTCTGAAGGCTCATCAGGCCACTCTGGACTTTTTATGTACTTAGTAGCATTCTAACTACCTATACAAGTCTATTCATTCTAAGTCGTACCCTTGGAGTCAAAGGCATTCACAAACAAGATAGATATGCAAAGCACAGACGTGGGGGGAAATGAAGTAAAGGATTTCATTTCTTAACAAGGAGGTACAAGCACTCCTCCAAGCTACAAAATGCCCGAAGGCAAGATTACAAAAAGAAAGAGCTAATGGCCTCCCCGTCCTTCCTTTCCTTTGTCTCCTTTCTAATCCTTTTCCTCCTCACTCCCTAAGTCACCATTAGCAAGAGAGGTTGGAAGGGTCATAACACCGCTAAAATCGATCTTTGGAAAGTGCTTGACTAGCTCCACCTTGCAGCAATTTGAAGCCTTACTAATAGACATCCCAACCAGTCTCTAGTGTCTCTTTACAGAAGTGCTAGAGTCTTTAAAGCTGTCAATGGCTTGGTGAGCAGCTTTTTCCACTTGGACCAATTTATTCCACTTGGACCGCCCTCTCTTCAGCTCGAGATGCCTTCTCCTTTGCTTGGGCCACACGTTGTTCAACCTGAGCAACACCTTCCACCATGGTGGTAGCCTTCTCCTTGGCATGGGCAACTTGCTCCTTCAATAAGGTAGCATGTTCCTTGAATTGGGTTGCTTGACTCTCAGCTTGGCAGCATCCATACTCAGCCTTGGAACACCAGACCATGGCCTCATCTAGCTGAATTTGAAGGAGAGTGATCTCCAACTTGCCCACTTTTCAAGCCAAGGAAACCCAAGACTCAAGGAATTCCTTGGCTTCCATATGCCTCAACTCGCAACCTCCGCCTCAGCCTTAGCCAACTGGGCTTGGTCCTTTGCTTCCTCCAAGGACCTCTTCATTGCAAATAGCTCTTTGATGACCATCATTCTATGACACTCAGACCCATGAAGATGATGGAAGGTCTGATGGAACTTGTTAGACCCAACCCCCTAATTGGACCACCTAGCTATCCCACGCCCCCCACCCTTAAAAAAAAAGACTCATGCATCCCACGTGAGTCAGAAAAAAAAAGATTTTAAACTAGAGTCTCCTCCCTTCTCCAAGTCCGTCAGGCAGAGGGCTCTTGATGACCTCCGATTTTCCTCCATGGATCTCCAATCCATATGTAAAAAGACTCCTTCCCACTTGCTTTGGTATATGCCTTAGAAATCCCTCAAATAGAGAGTGAATTTGAGGCCTTTTAGTGAGGAATTGCTTGGAGTACTCCTTCCATATTTGGTTGCCAGACCTCACCGGAGTCAAGGTAATAATCTCCAACCCTTCTTCTCCTAGATTCTCTAATTCTAAGGCTTGATTTCTAGTGGGATTAGCATGGATCATTGCCAGATTTGTTAGGGGACTAAACCTTTCCCATTTTTCTTCTAATTTTCTTTCCTTCATTGAGCTGGCTGTCATCGCTAGATGTGGCCATGCTTGGACTGCTACGGGCTAGAGCTGCTTTTGCCACTAGGTCATAGTTGCCGCAATTGGTATGGCTGCCCCTATGTTGTTTTCCCTCCCCTGTTTCCATGAAGAAGAAGAAAGAAGAAGAAGAAGAAAAAAAAGAAGAGGGTGAAGAAAAAGAAAAAAGAAAGAAAGAAAGAAAGGATTTTTATCTCTCTTATTTTGTTTGATCTTTATCTCTCTAGAATTAATCCTCTCACTACCTACTTTCTAATTTCTTTCTCTATAATATTTTTTTTAAAATTTTTTCTTTCTAAAATTATTTCTCTCTATGAAATTATCTCTTTGAAACTGACTGAGTAAAGGGCTATTTTTCAATGATTCTAGTCTGATCCTAGAAAAAGAAGTTTTGATGCATGGTTGCCGAATAATGTGCTTGCACCCACTTTAACCATATTCGTATACCATTAGATTTGATTTCCTATGATTTTTCTATTATTTTGATTTGAGAAAATTTGGGAGCTCAATCTGATATTGATTTATGGTTATACTATGACATTACTGCTAGCTTGAAGTTAATTATTTTGGTGGCAATTTAGGATTCATTCATAAGAAGTTATTTAATTGAGTTTGGGCTAGAAAAGATTTTTATGATATTTGACTAGAACAATCTTTGAGTTTCACACTTGTATGTGGATCATATGATGAATTTGAATATGGTAATTGGCTCAACAGTTAGTCAAGTTGGATGTGCTTGTGGTAAACTAGGGACAAGACTTAAGAGTTTCTCTAAAGCTCCTCCTAGAATTTGAAATTCTTTAACATTCTTAATTTATGATACAAAATAGTATTTCGATTGAAAGTCATTTAGTAAATTTTGCAAACTTTAGTGTTTTAAATCAAAGTGCACAGTGGTCTGAATTATTTTAGGTCAGTCAATAATATTAACTCATTGATTTGGAAAGATGACAAATTTTTATTCTTGGATATTTTGGATGCTGGATCGTTTTTAGTAGTAGGACTCCTTATGTTGTGCTAAGCAAATTTATAGCATCTTGAAGTTAAGGTTACTAGATGATCAGTTCCTGAGCTCGAATTTGGAGTATTTTGGTGAAGATATCATTTCACTTTGGTATAAAGCTTAGACTTCTTTATCGATTGAAAGAAGTTAAGATTATTTATTGATCTTGAAATTTATTGATCTTGAAATGCTTGAGCTTGAATAGCTAATGCTCTTCCATTGAGGGTAAATTGGAGTCATTTATGATCTTATGATATTGATTAAATCAAGAGTAGATTGGACTAAATCTGGTTTCTACATTGAGTAAATCAAGAGCAATACATTTCATAGGCAATGAATTATGTAATTTAATTCAAGATTGAGATGTTAATGTTTATTTGAAAGAAATCAAAATAATTTGATATGTATTGTGGATGAAGAATCTAGTTTCAAAATGTCATATAATATTTTTCAAAATTTGTGAAGCAAGCACTTTGAGAGAGAGACTATCTAGTAGTTTAAGGATGACTTGAACAATTAAGTATTTCCAAAGTTTGAGCCCCAAATATGATAATTTTAGGGATGAAATTTTTAGGTGGGGAGAATTAATGTGAGACCCAGCACCCTAATTGGGCCACCTAGCTACAACACCCACCCCCACCCCCCCCCCCCCCCCCTGCCAAAAAAAAAAGAAAAAACAACTCATGCATCCCACGTGAGTCAAAAAAAAAAAGGACTCCAAACCAGAGTCTCCATCTTTCTCTGAGTCCATTGGGCAAAGGACTCTCGATGACCTCTAATTATCCTTCATGGATCTCCAATCCATCTATAAAAAGACTTCTTCCCTCTACTCTGGTATATACCTTACAAATCCCTCAAATAGAGAATGAATTTAAGGCCTTTCTGTGAGGTATTGCTTGGAGTATTCTCACCGGATTTGGTTGCCAGACCTCACCGAGTCAAGGTAATAATCTCCAACCCTTCTTCTCCAAGATTCTTAGTTCTAAGGCTTGATTTCTAGTGGGATTAACATGGATCATTGCTAGATTTCTTAGGGGTCTAAACCTTTTCCATTTTTCTTCTAATTTTCTCCTTCCCTCTATTGAGTCCACCACCGTCACTAGACGTGGCTGTGCTCGGACTGCTGCAAGCTAGAGCCATTGCTGCCACTAGTCGTGGTCGTCGCAGTTGTTGTGGTCTGTCCTATATTGTTCCCCTCCCCTGTTTCCATGTAGAAGAAGAAAGAAGAAGAAGAAGAAGAAAAAAAGAAGAAGAGAAGAAGCAAAAAAAAAGAAAAGCAAGAAAGAAAGAAAAGGAATTTTCTCTCTCTTATTTTGTTTGATCTTTCTCTCTCCAGAATAATTCCTCTCTCTATCTTCTTTTTGATATTTCTCTACTTTCTCTCTCTATAATATTTTCTCTCTTTAAAATTTTTTTTCTTTAGAATTGTTTCTCTCTATGAAATTATCTCTTTAAGATTGACTGAGTAAAGGGGTATTTTTCAATGATTCTAGTCTGACCTTAGAAAAAAATCTTGATCCATGGTTGTCGGACAGTATGTTTGCATTCACTTTGACCATATCCGGATACCATTAGATTTGATTACCTATGATTTTTATTTTGAATCATCTATAGCTAATTCAACATTGATTTGATTAAATCACTTTGATTAAATCTATCAAAATATTGGGCCATATCGCCTAACTGACTATATTCCATCTTATCGATTCTATCTCCTCTGATGTTCTTTCTCTATGTGATTTATGAATCCAATAAACCCAATCTATTATTTTGAATTTGAGTCAATTCCAGTAGAGGATTTTTGAACCAATCCGTTGGTCAAACAAGATGGCCATACCATTCGAGCCTTTATCATAAGATCTAATCCTTATTGATCTCTATTAAATAATTATATTATAAGTGATCTTGATTAGATAAAGCCATCCTAGTCATACCTCTAGTTGGGTTACTTCAATCCCTTGACCCATATGGGTTCTTTAGAATTTCTTATCCATGGGCATCTAAGAACTTGACTAATTAATTGAATTTCAATGGCTTTGAATAGGTGTATCTGATCTACTTGATTGAAGTTAGCTTTTGAAGCATGATGAAGTAATTAGCCTAATGCTTCAGGTGTGCTTTCAAATGACCTTTGAAAAATTATAATTAGTTATGTTAATTTGACTTATGCTCTCTATTTTTAGTTTAATAAATAGGTTAAGCATGTATTGCTTTTATTCTTCAAAAATTTATTTTGCTTTGAGAAATAAATTAACTTGACCGAGGAACTTATGAAATTATTTTTATATATGTTCTCAGTATGGCTTTGACATGGCCCCACCAATGGAGATTATACATTGGACTTGTCGACTAGTAATCCAAAAAACTAGTTTCGATACTGAGCCACCATTGATTAGAATAGTGGTATATGTTATCTAGCATTTTGTGCAACATGTTTCTATTATCAAACCCATACCACTAGGTTACGTTGCCATAGCTTGATGTTGAGTTTAGTATCAGTATCTAAAAAAATAATTATTCTTTAAAAAATATGTTTTTAAGATTTGTTTCTTCCAATCAATATTATATGGTTTTACTTGCTCAGCATGTTTAGACCCCACTTTGATATGTTGTGTTGCTTACTGGGCTAATGTAGCTTATTATTTTTTTTTATTTTTCAGATCATGAATCATGATTAGACTCAAGATGCAGGAGAGTGCGCTAGATCATTTAGAGATATTTGAGTTTTCTAAATTAAATATTACATAAAGATAAATTCTATGAAAAATGATTAATTGAATTTTGTTAAATTAATTTTCAAGGATTAAAGAGTTGTTATTATTATTATTTAAAAGTTTTTATGATTTGATCAGTAACCTTGCAAACTTGTAGTGTTCATCCTGTAGGTATGCGGCATCTATCATATGCTCGGTTTGAGGCATGATAGATTAAGAGTTATCAAAGCCTAGGTTTAAGATCATTAGGGATTGCGATAAGATCACAATAGAAATAGTGATATATTTTAAAACTCTAAAGACTTACCAAAAAGGTTGAGAGTTGAATAGAATTAGGTAATGAGATATCTCTATTTATTTTTCTTGTTGATAACTTTGTATTATTTTGTCTGAATATTATTTATGATGCTTGCTATTTTGATAAACTTAAAATTTCATCTATTATGCCCATAGCCAAAGTGAAATGAGCTGGTCGAGATTTCTCAGGGTATGGTAATTTGAGTTTAAGATTTTGATTTGTTAAATTTTGATTCAAATTAAGTGTAAGAGGATTTATCATTGAATACTATTATGCATTGTGATTATTTGTTTATTCATTATTTAAGAAAATTTGGGAGCTCAATTTGATATGAGGTCATACTATGACATTACTGCTAGCTTGAAGTTAATTATTTTGGTGGCAATTTAGGATTCATTCATAAGAAGTTATTTAAAGTTTGGGCTAGAAAAGATTTTTATGATATTTGACTAGAACAATCTTTGAGTTTCACACTTGTATGTGGATCATATGATGAATTTGAATATGGTAATTGGCTCAACAGTTAGTCAAGTTGGATGTGCTCGTGGTAAACTGGGGACAAGACTTAAGAGTTTCTCTAAAGCTCCTCCTAGAATTTGAAATTCTTTAACATTCTTAATTTACAATACAGAATAGTATTTCGATTGAAAGTCATTTAGTAAATTTTGCAAACTTTAGTGTTTTAAATCAAACTTTCTCTCTCTATAATATTTTCTCTCTTTAAAATTTTCTCTTTCTAGAATTGTTTCTCTTTATGAAATTATCTTTTTAAGATTGACTGAGTAAAGGACTATTTTTCAATGATTCTAGTCTGACCTTAGAAAAAAAATCTTGATCTGTAGTTGCCGGACAGTATGTTTGCACCCACTTTGATCATATCCAGATACCATTAGATTTGATTACCTGTGATTTTTATTTTGAATCATCTATATGCTAATTCAACATTGATTTGATCAAATCACTTTGATTAGATCTATTGAAATGTTGGGCCATATCGTCTGACTGACTATGTTCTATCTTATCGATTCTCTCTCCTCTGATGTTCTCTCTCTATATGATTTATGAATCCAGTAAACCCAATCTATTATTTTGAATCCAAGTCAATTCTAGTAGAAGAATTTTTGAACCAATCTGTTAGTCAGATAACATGGCCACACCATTCAAGCCTTTATCATAAGATCTGATCCTTGTTGATCTCTATTAAATAATTATATTATAGGTGATCTTTGATTAGATAAAGCCATCCTAGTCATACCTCTAGTTGGGTTATTTCAATCCCTTGATCCATTTGGGTTCTTTAGAAATTCTTATCTATAGGCATCTAAGAACTTGACTAATTAATTGAATTTCAATGACTTTGAATAGGTGTATCTGTTTGATCGAAGTTAGATTTTGAAGCATGATGACGTAACTAGCCTAATGCTTCAAGTGAGCTTTCAAATGATCTTTAAAAAATTATAATTAGTTATGTTAATTTGACTTATGCTCTCTATTTTTAGTCTAATAAATGGGTCGAGCATGTATTATTTTTATTCTTCAAAAATTTATCTTACTTTGAGAAATAGATTAACTTGAGTGGAAAAATTATGAAATTATTTTTATATGTGTTCTCAACATGGCTATGATGTGATCCTACCAATGAGTATTGTACGTTGGACTTGTCGACTTGTAATCCGAGAAATTAGTTGCGACATTGAGCTACCGATGATTGAAATAGTGATATCTATTATCTAGCACTTTATATAATATATTTCTATTATCAGACCCATGCCACTAGGTTACATAGCCATAGCTTGATATTGAGTTTAATATCAGTATATAAAAAAATATTTTTTTAAAAAAAAATATGTTATTTGAGATTTGTTCCTTCCAATCAATATCATGTGATTTACTTGTTCAGCATGCTTAGACCCTACTTTGATGTGTTATGTTGCTTACTGGAATAGTGTAGCTCATTATTTTTTTTTCTTTTTTAGATCATAAATTATGATTAATCGAGATATGGGGGAGTATGCTAAATCATTTGGAGATATTTAAGTTTTCTAAATTTTTAGCTTAGTTTGATTAGTTTGGATATTTTATTTGGATGGAACATTATAATTTATGTTACGCAAAGATATTTGCCATAAAAAATGATTAATTGGACCAAGGTTGACCTCGAATGAGACCTCACCGAACTCAACATAAGCCTAGCTAGGAGATCCTTAATTGGTAACTTCTTGGTATGTAGCCCTTTACTCAAAAGACCCCATCAGGAAACAGGATAAACAAAGGAAAGAGGAAGGGAAAGGCAAGAATAAGGATTGCAAGTCAAAGAAAGAACTTAGGAACCTACTAAGGATTTAGGATTCTGAAGGGGATCGGTGGCTATTAGAAGCCAATCAATGATGGTGATGATAGGAATGGACAAAGGCACCACATCTTCTTCTCTAAACTTTTTTCTCCAGCACTGGTGAACCAAAGACCAAAATAAGTTGCAAGTTTACTTTCTCTAGGCCTTGTACCCCGAATGGTCTTGATTGAAGTGACTATTTGATGCATGAAGTCAGACCCCTATTTTTGATGCAGCAATAGTTCCAACTACTTTAGCTAAAGCCTTTCTTCAATTTATTAGGGACAAATCTGTAAGAGACTGTAGGATTAGATAGGCCATTTTGATGGTTTTATATTGCTCATAATATTTGGATAGATAGAAATGATTATATTTTTCAAAGTAATTTATGGAGTCCTAGATTTTCATCCTTATAAAAGTAGTTAGGCGAGCTCAAGAATACACGAATGCAACTACCTTGGAGTTATCTTTAATAGTTGGGGAAAATTAATGCTAAGGTAAATTTCTATCTTGTTACCAATCGTTTCTTAATTTTGTTGTTTCAGGGGATAAGGGGCAAGAACTGTGACCAAAAAATCTTATCAGATAAGAAACTTGAAGCATCTTGTCTTGTTTCATTCTCCTTGTAGCTCTATGATGGAGAAGCCTTTTTTTTTTTAAAAAAAAAAAAGAAAATCTAATCTCTCATTTTGCTTCTTAGAGAAAATGCAATTGGGTTTTAGTTGTCAACTCTAGCCAATTGTGTTCAAAATTGAGTAATAAAGATCGAGCTCTCAAATGACTCCCATAGATTTCTTCATGTACTTTTCATAATACAAAATCAGCTTCAAAAGATCGGAGACATTTTAAGAGTGGTAGTGAATACGATCTTTTGTATAATTTGCCTTCGTAGAGAACGTACCAGAAGGCTTGATTTTTTAATTTTTGAGCTTCTTTTGGATCATGAGGTAGGACTCCATCTTTGAGGTAAGTGATCAGTGGATCAATCCAGCTCGGCTCATGCTCAACCTACATCACAGACTACGGTTCTTTCAAACTCGAACATTTCGGGACTTTGAAGAAGACTTTCTTAGGCAGTTTGACTGAAGCCAATGTGGTCAATTTAGAGAGAAGGTTGGCTCTAGTATTTTCTACTCTTGAAATCTATCGAATGTTGAAACTTTTGAAGACTGGAGTCAAATTCTTCGCTTTCTCGAGATACTTTATCATACTTTTCTTTCGAGCTTCATAATTGTCACTAACTTGTCTGACTATCAGTTGAAAATCACTATATACTTGGAGTCGGTCTGCTTTTAATTCCTTGGCTATCCTTAATCTAGCTATCAGAGCTTCATATTCGACCCCATTGTTTGTTGCAGGAAACTCGAAGCGTAGTGCATATTCAGCGATGACTCCCTTCGAATTCACCAGGATCAATCCAACATTTGCACCCGAAGCATTGGACGAGCCATCCACATATAGGGCTTAGAGGCCTTCAGGGAGGTTGGTCCTTTCTTCAGAGGAGCTCGGCTATAACCATGGAATACTGACCTTACTCTATTCCAGTTCGGCCTCGTTCCGGGGTGGTGCATTCCACTATGAAATTCATCAGTATTTGAGCTTTAATTTACGGTTAAGACTGAAAATTGATGTCAAACTCTATGAGTTCTATTGCTTATTTTGTAATTCTTTTGGAGGTATCTGTTCAGTGAAGAACTGCCTTGATTGGTTGATCGATGAGGAGAGTTATGGTGTTCCCCTAAAAATAAGATCGGAGTCTCTGGACTGCAATCAATAGAGCATAAGTTAGTTTTTCTATCTTAGTATACCTGGTTTTGACGTCCCTCAAAATTTGACTTATGTAGTAGATCAATCGTTGCACTTTCGCTTCTTCTTTGATAAGGACTGCCACAAGGGCCGCTGGAAAGACCGTCAGGTATAGAAATAGTTCTTCCCTAGGTTCGGGCTTGGCCAATAGGAGAGGTGAGCCGAGGTAGCTTTTGAGTTCTTCGAATGCTTGCTGACACTCTATGGTCCAGTAGATGTTCTTTGGTTGCTTGAGAACTCGGAAGAAGGACATAAACCATTCAGCCAACTTCGAGATAAAGCGATTCAGAGCTGCTACCTTTTTCGGTGAGTGCTGAACTTCTTTTATTGACTTTGGAATAGTCATCTCTTGGATAGCCTGAATCTTCTTTGGATTAGCCTCAATCTCGCATCTTGACACCATAAATCTTAAGAACTTTTCTGAGGTCACGCTGAAAGCATACTTGGTTGGATTCAGCTTCATCTTGTACTTTCAAAGGATGTCGAAGGTCTCCTCGAGATCAGCTATATGATTTATCGAAGTTCAGCTCTTGACAAGCATGTCATTTATATAAATCTTCATGTTGCAGTCGATCTGCTCCTTGAAGATCTTATTCATGAGGCGCTGATATATTGCTCCTACATTTATGAGCCCAATGGGCATAACCCTGTAACAATAAAAACCACGGTCAGCAATAAAAGTGATTTTCTCCTCATCCTCTGATGCCATCTGGATTTGATTGTAGTCGGAGAAGGCATCCATGAAGGTGAGGAGCTCATGGCCCGAGGTCGCATCCATCAGTTGATCAATTTTGGATAAGGGATAACTATCTTTTGGATAGGTCTTGTTCAACTTCTTGAAGTCTATGCACATCCTCCACTTGCCATTCATCTTTTTGACAAGGACCACATTAGAGACCCAGTACGGATAGGAGACTTCTCGGATGAATCCGACCTTGAGGAGCTTGTCGACTTCTTCTGCAATTGCCTTCTGTCTCTCTGGGGCATGGCTGCGCACCTTTTCTTTCACTGGCCAATGTTTGGGATCAACAGCCAGATGGTGTTCCATAACTTTGGCATCAATTTCTAGCATGTCTGTGGGGATCCAAGCAAAAACATCCATATTTCTCCATAGGAACTTGATGAGCTATTCTCATATCTCCTCTTTCAGATTAGAGCTGATCTATACAGTATGGTCTTTGTTTCCATCATCCAAAGGGATGGAGATAAGATCTTTCATGGGTTCTCTCTGTTCTTCTATAAGATCGTCCCGAACATCCAACCCATCAACTGGGCAAGGGTCAGACTGCTCACCTCTTTGCAGGGTAATTGAGTAGCAATGTTTCGCCAAAGCTTGGTCTCCCCTGAGTTCTTCGATCCCATAATTTATTGGAAACTTTATCTTTAAATAGTAGATCGATACTACTGTCTGAAGTGCATTTAGGCCAGATCAGCTAAGAATTGCATTGTAAGTAGATGGAGCTTTTACTATCAAAAAATTACTTGCACCCTGAACTATCTCGGATATCATCCTGTAGCCATAGTTAAAGTTATCACACCTTCAATTGGCATCCGCATCATCCAATGAAGCTGACCAATGGAGAATTCATTGGTCCGAGTCGATTATTAGGTATAGACATTTTAGAAAAAGTATCATAAAATAAGACATCAGCAGAGTTTTCATTATCAATAAGAATACGCGACGTACCATCATAGTCTGTAATATTTAAAGAAACTACAACCACATCATTGTGCGAAAATTAAACCTTTTAAGCATCTTCTTCAGTGAAAGAGATGGGTTCCTGAGTCCTCTGTCTTTTAGTCCGACCCCTCAGATCCACTAGCTTCCTCCTGCCAAAGCCTCCCAGAGATGGTATTGATGATGCTGAGAGGTGACCGATCTTTTTACTGCTCCTTCTTTCTTGGTGGTTCTGGTTGTGGTAGTGCCCTCAGCCAATCTTCTCTTGTCATAAGTCGACGTTGCAGGAATCGACCAAGCCGGCCTCGTCTAATGAGCTCCTTGATCTCATCTTGGAGCCGGATGCATTCTTCTGTATTGTGACCATGGTCACGATGATAGTGGCAGTACTTATTTGGATTGTACTTATCCGGGTGAGTGTGCATCCTCTTCGATCTTGGCAGCTACTCTTTGATCTCTACTAGTACTTGAGTTTTTGGAGCATTGAGGAGAGCATTGTGGAACCTTCTGGGGGAAGAGCTCTTTCATGCCCTTCTATCAGGGCTCCTTTGATGGTGAGCTCGAGGAGTAGTTTAGACTTGCTTGCGCCCAGGAGGAGTCTGAGAGCGTGGCTAAACTTCATTCGACTTCTCTTCAACCACGGGCTTGCTAGACTCATCCGCCTATCGATCCTTTGTGTCTTTCTCGTCCTTTAGTTTGAAGGCTTCTTCAGCTCAGGCATAGCCTTTAGCCCAAGCTAGTAGATCATTAAAATCCCTAGGATACTTTTTTTTCAAGAAGAATAATAAATCATTCTTCTGAAGGCCATCCTTTAGAGCGGCCATGGTAATGGATTGATCCAAATTTCGGACCTCTAGTGCAGCGGCGTTGAAGCGGTTAACATAAGCTCGGATGGACTCTCCTTCCTGCTGCTTGATGTTAATGAGAAAGTTCGAGCCTCACCTTGGACGTCGGCTGTTGATAAAATATGCCGCAAACTAGTAACTCATTTAGTCGAAGAAAAAGATCATACCCAGCTTCAGCGTCGAGTACCAGTTTCTCGCTACTCCCTTCAAAGTGGATGAAAAAGCTCGGTACAAAACAGCGTCTAGCATGTCATGGAGCAGTATCATGATTCAGAAGACCTCCAAGTGGCTGATCGGATTAGTGATCCCATCGTAGCTCTTGAGTTGAGGGAGCTTGAAAATGATTAATTGGACCAAGGTTGACCTCGAATGAGACCTCACCGAACTCAACATAAGCCTAGCTAGGAGATCCTTAATCGGTAACTTCTTGGTATGTAGCCCTTTACTCAAAAGACCCCATCAGAAAACAGGATAAACAAAGGAAAGAGGAAGGGAAAGGCAAGAATAAGGATTGAAAGTCAAAGAAAGGACTTAGGAACCTACCAAGGATCTAGGATTCTGAAGGGGATCGGTGGCTACCAGAAGTCAATCAATGATGGTGATGATAGGAATGGACAAAGGCACCACATCTTCTTCTCTAAACTTTTTTCTCCGATGAACCAAAGGCCAAAATAAGTTGCAAGTTTACTTTCTCTAGGCCTTGTACCCCGAATTGTCTTGATTGAAGTGACCATTTGATGCATGAAGTCAGACCCCTATTTTTGATGCAGCAATAGTTCCAACTATTTTAGTTAAAGCTTTTCTTCAATTTATTAGGGACAAATCTGTAAGAGACTGTAGGATTAGATAGGCCATTTTGATGGTTTTATATTGCTCATAATATTTGGATAGATAGAAATGATTGTATTTTTCAAAGTAATTTATGGAGTCCTAGATTTTCATCCTTATAAAAGTAGTTAGGCGAGCTCAAGAATACATGAATGCAACTACCTTGGAGTTATCTTTAATAGTTGGGGAAAATTAATGCTAAGGTAAATTTCTATCTTGTTATCCAATCCTTTCTTAATTTTGTTGTTTCAGGGGATAAGGGGCAAGACTGTGACAAAAAATCTTATCAGATAAGAAACTTGAAGCATCTTGTCTTTTTTCATTCTCCTTGTAGCTCTATGATGGAGAAGCCTTTTTTTTTTAAAAAAAAAAGAAAATCTAATCTCTCATTTTGCTTCTTAGAGAAAATGCAATTGGGTTTTAGTTGTCAACTCTTGCCAATTGTGTTCAAAATTGAGTAATACATAGGCATATTTATACTAGGTGTGTTAAATGAACTAAGCATGTTGGGATTTGGCTTAGGCTCTATTCGAGAAGATCTTGAATACAGCTTGGTTTGAAGCTAAGCAAACCAAGTTTGTACTAGCAACATAGGCTCAAAATTAATTTAAAGTTGCATCTAAATTGAGCCACCTTAATCTGGTTCAGCACAATAAAGATCAAATATATTTAATTGGTATATCTTTTACTCTATAGATCAATTGAATATTAATTTAGCTCCGAACCAAGCCATAAAACTTAAACCAAGCTAGAAATCAAGATTCAGCTTTTATTCATTGGTTGAACAAATCTTTATCTAGTCTAATATTGATTTTAACTCAATTCGGATTATCCAGCTGATCGAATATGCCTTTCTAAACGAAAGCTCGATTTGAACAAATGCTCGAATTAAACTTTAAATAATGGTAGATAAATCAAGCTTCAAATTGGAGTTCAAATGCTCGAATTAGCTTTTTATTGGAAGAAAGGGTAAGGAAGGAACATGCAACCAGCTTCCCTTCAAAGACAGTCACCCAGAAAGAACTAGGTGCACTCCCGATCAGAGGAAAAAATATAGATACTGGTCTTGGTTACAATTGTCTGGCATCAAGATATAGTCGACTAAAACACAACCAAATCAAAGTAAACCAGAACCCAGCAACTCCTTGTTCAATCTTCGATATAATTGGAGCTATCACTTAATGCTAGATTATTCAATTTAAGATGCAACCGAGTTGACAACCGTCTAGGATACATTGAAGCAGTAAAAACCCCTTTGCTACGTACCATTGAAGATTGGAGCAAGAACCTAGCTACCTTGCGGGCGAGAAAACAGAGCAAGAGAGAATGCAAGACTTGAGGGACGGGTGGTCTTTTAAAGACAATGGGTCTGACCTCTACACTTTCGATATGGCCCAATTATTTATTTATACAAAAATTCAAAAGAAATAATTTGTTTATCTAAAAAATTATATAATAAGAAAGAGTAGTTTCAAATCTTTGTGAAGCTGAATTACATAGAATATAGTGCACAAACATCGGACAAATGGACACCGCTATGCCAGCTGGTGTGCTTATTGATCGAGCAAACGGACACTTATTTAACCGCATACCAAAAAATCGCTTAGCAGAAAGCAAATGATCTCAAGATCATGAACCACGTTAATTTGTAGCCTTCTTCACTAGTTGTTATCCATCCAGAACTGAGCCTGGAGATACTTGATGGTATCCTTGCCCACTTGGAAGGCCTTGGCCAAAACTGCATCAGAGATATGCGGGTTTGATCCAAAGACTGCATTGGCTATAGTGATCACACCGGGGTTCTGACTGCTCAGGGCTGCAATGGCCACGGCAGGTGTCGGACCGTAGTTGAATTGGAAATGGATTAAACCTTCAGGAAACACAAAGACATCGCCCTTCTTGAGCATCTTAGTGAAGAGAAGGTTGCCGTTGTTGGTGTTGGATGTGACAAAGCCGACATATAGGGTGCCTTCTAACACTGTCAGGATCTCGGTGGCCCGTGGGTGCGTGTGTGGTGGGTTGAGACCATAAGGTGCATAATCTATTCGCGCCAAGGAGATGCCGAGGGTGTTGAGCCCTGCAATTTGGTTCACATTCACCTGTGTCACCTTAGACCCAAGCTGGTTTGACGTATTGCCAGGCATATCGAGGCCGGAGAAGAAGAAGTCGTTCGCTGTCACGTGCGTTGGTGGCTTGCACACAAAACCATTAACAAGGACTGCAACCAAAGGAAGAAGCTAAGTAATTAACAAAGAGTAACTTGCAAACCAGTATGGTGAAACCAGTAAAAGATAATAGTGCGGATGTAGTAATTACTAGGTGACTTGAGGTCGGCAACGCAGAAGTCTTGAAGTTGGCTAGGATCGGAGGCCATCACATGAGAGAAAGCCAGGGCAAGGAAAGCAAAGAGGAGGATACGACAAGCCATTTCTTTCCTCTGTGAGTGTGGAAATTAAATCGCTAGAGGAAATGATGTTATTTGGTGGGATGAGAAGGCCTGGAGCGGATCGGTATATATAGATTGGGTGATGGAACTTGTCATGCTTTAATAACACTGTAAGACTAGTCTATGTGGTCAGGCTTGAAGTTTTCACACAGACTGCTTGCCTGCAAGCCATAGACGCAGTCTATATATTGTGTGTATCCAGTCATGCATATTAAAAAATTTTGATAGTTGATACAGTCTTGGGGTTAGAGCACGTGGCACAAAAAAACAAAAACAAAAGAACAATACTGTTTACTAAATAACATAAATGTGTAGTCTTCTTGGCGGAATCTAGAATATTTTAACGATTCCTTTCCGTTGTGAGATAAAGATAAAAGAATCGGAGTTCTCAAATATTGCCATTAGGAACAAAGATCCAACAATTAGAAAAGAACAGAATATTTCACCAAAATTCTGATGAAAAAGTTAAGAAGAATAAAGAATAAAAAATTATATGCGTACATACATACATATATACATACATGTATTCATGTATATAAAGACATTCATATATAGACATACATAAACAAATACACATATGTTAGTGCAGAATCTAATTGACGCCAGATCGGACTGGAGTTGGAGAAGAAGAGGTCACCGTCCGGTGACCTACAAAATAAAGTCTCGTTCGAAGTCGGGGGTGGTGGCTCCGGCAGGATCCTCCGATGATCAAGTCAGCTCTTCTAGCCAATAGAAATAGAGTGCTCAGGAAAATTGAGGAGTAGAGTAACGAGAAGGAGAACGAGAGCATAGAGAAAATATTCTGGAGGGTCTCTTTTATAGAGGAAGCTTGTAACAAACTATTGGTGACAGCCGTAGCTATCTGATAGTGGGCTATTTGGAGCTACATGGAGTTTGTTACAGAGGATAGTATTCATTGTCGCGACGTGCTAGCCTGTTAGAGAGGAGCTCAGCTGGAGCACCTATCGACGATGAAGAGCTTCATACCATAACAGTTCTGAAGAAGTTCGGACTTCTTCAATATTAACCGTACAATGATCAGTTTGCCTTGAGCTAGGAGTTGAATCCGCGTAGAGGACGAGGTCTTTCTGGGCGATAGTAAGAAATTCAACTGGAAGAAGCCTGCTTGGACGATTGGACGACTGGAAGGAGTTCAACTGTAAGGAGCCTGCTTGGGCGATTGGAAGGAGCTTACTTGGGTGACTGGAAGGAGTTCGTTTATTGATCAGAAGAAATTCGTTTATAATGAGTTTAGCTGAAGGAAATCATCCGGTGGGAATGCGACTAGAGGAGATCATTCGAAAGAGGTGCGACCGGAGAAGATCATCCAGAAGGGGTGCGAGTGGGGGAGATCATCTGGAAGGGGATTGTTGGAGAAGTCCAGTAGGTGTACGTTGGAGGAGTCTGGTAGATTGGAGGTTGGAGGAAATTCGGCTTCTAGATGGCTCTCTGGCAATTATGAGGAGTTTGGCTGATGAGAGAACTCAATCGACGGTCGCAGGGGATGGACAATTTGGATGCTCTTGCAACTCATCCATTTCTTTGAAGCTCAGCCGTTCTCAGGGTCGTATGAGGGCTAATAAGGGGGATAGGGCCTTTTTGCCTGCATATTCAAAATTTTCGATATGAGAATTTAGAGGTCCTCTACTCTTCATAGGTTGCCGAAGTTCATCTAGGAAGAGGCTCTATCGTCAAGCCAAGTTGTGTCAGATTCGAGCACTTGATTGCTTAGAAGACTGCCATCACCATTCAAGCTCGTCTAGATGAAATCTATAAGATCTTGTAGATTTCGAAGTTATCTTAGAAAGTTGACGACCAAAACATAGAAGGTCGGCCAATAAGTCCAAGTCGAAGGTCTGCGATCTTGGTGCTAAGCAGGAATTCCTCACTAACTGAAGTTATCCATGGTTATACCCATTAGGCAAGGTCACCCCAAGACTTGGCATCCTATCGGACTTCGGCAGGTGAGAGTTTGCCTCTAACATAAGTCCCCTTACTCTCGAGTTCAAAATTCGAAGGAAGAGAGTAAAGAAACGTAAATGCTGAAATGCCAAAGTCCTTTTTCTCTTTTTGCATCCATCAAAAAGGAGGTTTTGGCATTAACCGCACTGGCGCCAAAACTTCTTAAATACGAGATGATCTAAAAAGATAAATTCCTTCTGAGTATGAGCTTGAGCTATCCGGACCTAGCGACCGAGCCTGTTCCCCTCCTTCTGGTCAAATTTGTTTGTATATTGAAATCCTCCGTGCAGAACTTCGACTGCCAATATCTTCTTTTGTAGCACATCTATTTTAGTTCTTAAACATTTTCTTTGCTGCTATGGAATCGAATTCATTTAGGTTCATCATAGGATTTCTCTCTTTGTATGTTATGGCCGACGTTCGACCTTCCATCTCCTTATTCCACAACTTCTTCACCTTTAAACACCATCCAATCGTCAAAAATTGGTGGTACATCACTCCCCAGTTTAGCTAGAAGGGATTACTCAAGGGTGCTCCCTCTTCCATTCATAATTGGAAGAAAAAGTTCTTCTTCATCTCGTGTCCTTCTTTAGAGCTAGGACTTTCTTTCTGGGAAGACATAAGGAATTCAATCCACCAAACTCCCGAACTTGAGAAAGAGGATTGGAACTCGACTGATAAACTAAAGAATTATTGAGCTCCTTTGATTTTTAGGCTGCTAGATGATCAAATCTTATTCAACTTCGATCTCAATCCTCTTAATTCGGTAGGTAGTCCTCTATGACTTACCAATTATACATGGTCTTCTTTCTTTTTCTAACTTTAACTTTTTTTTTTACCACAGCGATGACTCCTGAGGAGCGAAACTGCCTGTCGAAGGGGATCACGTCCTTGAAGAGAAATGGCAGTGCCACCAGGGAGCCATCAAAGAAGGCTCGTGTCGAAGAGCCAATCTCGATCATGCCGACCCAGGCCACGCCTGTCCTCAAAACTGCCATGATAGTACCAAGCCTGACCTTGCCTAATGAGGATGCCGTCCCTGCACCTCTTGATCAAGGTAAGGTCATCGAGAAGAAGAAGGTTGTCAGAAAGAAGACAAGGAGGACGATTGGAAACTCAGGTGGCAAAGGCTTCGACTAGGAGCAAGCTTTTTTGGACAACAAGGAGGTCGTTCAATCTCTGATAAGGGGAGCATCCTCCCATATATCATCGATAAGATGGTTCGAACGGAGGATGCAGAGAGGTTCGATGAGTCTTTCGCTGCCTTCCTTGAGGTAATCAACTTTTTCGAACTTGATCAAATGTGGGGTGCACTTTCGGAGTTCTGACTTAAATTTTTTTCTATCCCACAACTGGGGCATTACTTGTTTATCCATTCGAAGGTAGCCGATCTCCACCAAGCCGAGGCTTCCAAAGTCCTTCAGGAGGCTCAAGTGGAGAATAAAAGGGTTAGGGCCGAGGTTGACCGTTTGAAGGTGGCCTCAGAGATATAGACTACAGAAGTCGAGTGCCTTCGGGAGATGTTGCAAAGAGAAGAGGAAGCTTCTGCGGGACTGAGGGCAGCCTTGACCCCTTCTAAGGATAAGAGGAGGAGGAACAAAGAGGAGGTCGGTGTCGAGAGAGAGCAGGCTATCGAGGTCTTCAAGTCCTCCAAAGCAATGGAGGACATTAAGATTGCTTTCGTCCAAGAATCTTTCTTAGAGGGATTCAAGATCTGCATGAGGAGGGTTGCAAAAAACTTCTCCGAGGTAGATCTCGATCTTCTGATAGATGAACCCAGCAAGGAAGCTGATGCCTCCAATGCTGGTGCCGCTTCTCCCATCACCGAATCTACCCTTGGTGCTCCTGAACCTGCTGCTGAAGCTCCTAGGTCCATTTTCGAGCCCGAGGTTGCCAACAATGTATCGACCTCACCCACTTCTTGCACCGACCGAGGTTTAAAACTTTTTTCAACTTGTACTTTTTTTTTCTTTTTCTTTTGATGTATGCTAAATATTTTGAGAAATAAAATTGAACTTTCTTTTCTTTACACTTGTGTTATGATGGATGTTGTTCAGAATCCTTCTAGTGATCGTAGTCAAGGCCAGTCATCTCCAAATAACATCGAGCCACTACCTCAAGGCATTCCTCTGAAACCTATAATCAAAAGCTTAAAGTGGGAGATTCATCACCAGAAGAAAAAGTTGAAAAAGATAGAAGACGAAGTTCAAAGATCCAATTCGCGCCTGCCCTCAAAACTATCATGGCAGTACCGAGCCTGACCTTTTTCAATGAGGATGCCGTCCCTGCACCTCTTGATCAAGGTAAGATCGTCGAGAAGAAGAAGGGAAAGAAGAAGATTGTCAGAAAGAAGACAAGGAGGATGACCGGGAACTCAGGTGGTGAAGGCTCCGACTAGGAGCAAGCTTTTTTGGATGACTAGGAGGTTGTTCAATTTCTAATAAGAGGCAGCATCCTCTCGCACATCATTGATAAGATGGTTCGGATGGAGGATGTGGAGAGGTTTGATGAGTCTTTCGCTACCTTCTTTGAGGTAACCAACTTTTTCGAACATGATCAAATGTGGGGTGCACTTCCAGAGTTTTGACTCAAATGTTTTTTTGTCCCACAACTGGGGCATTACTTATTTGTCCATTTGAAGGTAGCCAATCTCCACCAAGTCAAGGCTTTCAAAGTCCTTCAGGAGGCTCAGATGGAGAATGAAAGTGTTAGGGTCGAGGTTGACCATTTGAAGGTGGCCTCGGAGATATAGACTGCAGAAGTCGAGCACCTTCGGAAGGTGCTACAGAAAGAAGAGAAAGCTTCTGTGGGGCTGAGGGCAGTCTTGACCCCTTCTAAGGATAAGAGAAGGAGGTTCGAAGAGGAGGTCGGTACCAAGAGGGAGCAGGCTATCGAGGTCTTCAAGTTCTTCAAAGCAATGAAGGATATTAAGATTGCTTTCGCCCAGGAAGCTTTCTTAGATGGGTTCGAGATTTGCATGAGGAGGGTTGCAAAAAACTTCTTCGAGGTAGACCTCGACCTTCTGATAGATGAACCCAGCAAGGAAGCCAAATCCTCCAACACTGGTGCCGCTTCTCCCATCGCCGAATCTGCCCTAGGTGCTCCTGAACCTGCTGCTGAAGCTTTTGAGTCCATTTTTGAGTCCGAGGTTCCCAATAATGTATCGACCTCGCCCACTTTTGCACCAACTGAGGTTTAAAACTTTTTTGTCAACTTGTACATTTTCTTTCTTTTTTTTTGATGTATGCTAAATATTTTGAGAAATAAATTGAACTTTCTTTTCTTTACACTTGTGTTGTGATGGATGTTGTTCAGAATCCTTCCAGTGATCATAGTCAAGGCCAGTCATCTCTAAATAATATTGAGCCACTACCTCAAGGCATCCCTCTGAAATCTATAATCAAAAGCTTAAAGAGGGAGATTCATCACCAGAAGAAAAAGTTGAAGAAGATGAAAGATGAACTTCAGAGATCCAGGAAGAATGCTTTAGAGGCGATGATTGAGGTCACTCACCTTCGCAAGCTACACATAAAAGATTCCATGAGCTTCAATATTAAGAAAGATAATTTTGAGAAAGAACTGGCCGAGCTTAGGAAAAATGTCAGTGATAAGTCCTGGGCATTGATTGCGAAGATCAGCTTCCTCAAAGTTGAGCTCAAGACAGCGAAAGAGAAGATTCAACTATTGGAGGAAAGTTCGCCATGGTCTTTCGACAAAGCTTGGTACAAATGGGATTGGTCTCAAAGATTCTCTGCACTCTAGAAGCAGCTATTTGATGCCGAGTCTGCCTATGAGACCTACCGGTTGGGCTGGTGTAGGAGAATATCTAAGCTTGAGCAGCAGCTTTGGACTGCTAACAATGAGATGGCTCAGCTTCAACAGCAGCTTGCTGACAGTTATCGATCTAGCATAAGTAGGAAGCCGGAAGAGATTGCCTCCTTGATGAGGATCGCGAGCAAACTTTTAGAATCAATTAAAATTGAGAAAGCCAAAGTTCAGCGATTGAAGCTTCAATTGGTTTGCGAACAACAAGCCATCAAAGATGCTGAGACTAAATCTGAGGTTCTGAGGAAAAGGCTGCAGGACGTTAGAAAAGAACTACCAAAGGACTGACAGGATATTCTATGATAACTTGATAAAAAGAAAGGAGCTTGAGGAAGAGATCATTAGCCTAAAAGAATCCTTGGTGATGGCCAACAGTCCAAAGTCCGAGGAATCAGATCCCTCTTAGATCTTCGATTTTTTCTTTCGTTCTTTTGCAACTGATCTTGCAGGCCTTTATTTTATACTTGACTTTGACTTTAATAAAATAATATCTTTCCTCATTTTCGTTCTATGTAAATCAAATATCTATTGATAGCTCTATTTTTTTTTTGATCGGATCGGTCTTTACTCTGTTCCCCCCTAGGACGAGATCTTTCTCCTATCTTAGGTGATCAAAGGTCCTTATTCATATCAGGATGAGATCTTTCTCCCATCTCCAATGTTAGGATGAGGTTCTCCTCTTATTTTTGATATGGTTAGTATTCACTTATATTAGGACGGGGTTCTCCTTCTATTCCTAATAGGATGGTAGGGGCACAGAAAGATCATTGGAAGGGCCTCTTCCCTCATCTCGTCTTAGACAACAGAGTCTTCGCCTTGCTCAAGTTAGGATAGAATTTTTCTCATATTCCTAACAGGATGGTAGGGGCATAAAAGAGCCATTGGAAGGACCTCTCTCCTCATCCCATCTTAGACAATGGGATCTTCATCTTGCTTAAGTTAGGATGAAGTTCTCCTCCTGTTCCTAATAGGATGATAGAAGCACAGAAGGGCCATTGGTAGGACCTCTCTCCTCATCCCATCTTAGACAACGAGATCTTCATCTTGCTTAAATTAGGATAAGATTCTCCTCCTATTCCTAATAGGACAGTAGAGGCACAGAAGGGCCATTTGAAGGGCCTCTTCTCTCATCCCATCTTAGACAATGGAATTTTTATCTTGCTTAAGTTAGGGCAAGATTCTCCTCCTATTCCTAATAGGATAATAGGCGTATAGAAGGATCATTGGAAGGGCCTCTTTCCTCATCCCATCTTAGATAATGGGGTCTTCGTCTTGCTCAAGTTAGAATGAGGTTCTCCTCCTGTTCCTAACAGGATGGTAGGGGCACAGAAGAGCCATTAGTAGGGCCTCTCTCCTCATCCGATCTTAGGCAACAGGGTCTTCATCTTGCTCAAGTTAGGACGAGGTTCTACTCCTATTCCTAATAGGATAGTAGGGACACAGAAGGACCGTAGGAAGGGTCTCTTTCCTCATCTCATCTTAGACAATGGGGTCTTCATCTTGCTCAAGTTAGGATAAGGTTCTCCTCCTATTCCTAATAGAACAGTAGGAACACAAAAAGGCCATTGGAAGAACCTCTCCCCTCATCCCATCTTAGATAATGGGGTCTTCATCTTTGTTTAAGAATGAAGCTTGGTTGAGTTGTTTCCTATCATTATATAATTTTGCACCAAAAGATAGAGACATTGAAAAGAGAAAAATTTATTAAAGTAAAACTACTGGTAATACGTCCATAAATTCTCTGAATTTTAGGATCGTGGGTGTGTTGTTCCTCCGAGCTCCTTCAAGTAATAAGTTTCGAGCCAGACGATCTTCTTGACTTCATATGGGCCTTCTCAATTTGGAGCGAACTTTTCTTGATTTTGAGATTGTGAAACAGCCGCTCACTGAAGTACCAGGTCTCCCACTTTGAATACTTTACCTCTGATCCTTGAGTTGTAGTAGCGAGCTACTTTCTACTTGTAAGCCGCCATCCGAACTCGAGCTTCTTTCCATTTTTCTTCCAACAAGTCAAGGTTAGTCCTAAGATCTTATGAGTTTTGCTACTCATTAAATGCAACAACTCATGTTGACAATATATAGACGCAGTCTATATATTGTGTGTATCCAGTCATGCATATTAAAAAATTTTGATAGTTGATACAGTCTTGGGGTTAGAGCACGTGGCGCAAAAAAAAAAAAACAAAGAACAATACTGTTTACTAAATAACAAAAATGTGTAGTCTTCTTGGCAGAATCCAGAATATTTTAACGATTCTTTTCCATTGTGAGACAAAGATAAAAGAATTGGAGTTCTCAAATATTGCCATTAGGAACAAAGATCCAACAATTAGAAAAGAACGGAATATTTCACCAAAATTCTGCCGTATATAGCATTCATATATAGACATGTTGGTGCAGAATTTGATTGATGCTGATCGGACTGGAGTTGGAAAAGAAGAGATCACCGTCGGTGATCTACAAAATAAAGTTTCATCTGAAGTCGGAGGTGGTGGCTCCGGTAAGATCCTCCGACGATCAAGTCAGCTCTTCTAACCAATAGAAATAGAGTGCTCAAAAAATTGAAGAAGCAGAGTAACGAGGAGAATAAGAGCTTAGTGAAAATATATCTGGAGATCTCTTTTATAGATGGAGCTTGTAACAAACTAATGGTGATAGCCGAAGCTGCCTGGTAGTGGGCCGTTCGGGATCACGTGGAGTTTGTTATGGATGATAGTATCCATTGTCACGACGTGCCATCCTATTGAAGAGCAATGCCTGGAGCTCGATTGGAGCACCTATCGACGATGAAGAACATCATACCATAATAGTTTTGAAGAAGTTTAGACTTCTTCGAGGTTATCCGCACAATGATCAGTTTGCCTTGAGCTAGGAGCTGAATTCGCATAGAGGATGAGGTCCTTCTGGGTGATAGTAAGAAATTCGGCTGGAGGAAGCTTGCTTGGATGATTGGGCGACTGGAAGAAGTTCGACTGTAAGAAACCTGCTTGGGCAACTGGAAGGAGCTTACTTGGGCGACTAGGAAAGAAGTTCGTCTATTGATCAGAAGAAATTCATTTATAATGAGTTTAGCTAGAGAAAATCATCTGGTGGGAATGCGACTAGAGGAGATCATCTAGAAGAGGTGCGACTGGAGAAGATCGTTTGGAAGGGGTGCGATTGGAGGAGATCATCTGGAAGGGGTGCGACTGGAGAAGATCATCTGGAAGAAAATTGGTGGAGAAGTCCAGTAGGTATACGCTGGAGGAGTCTTGGTAGACTGAAGGCCAAAAATTTAGCTTCTAGGTGGCTCTTTAGCAATTGAGAGGAGTTTGGCTGATGAGAGAACTCGATCGGCGGATGCAAGGGGTGGACAATTAGGATGCTCTTGCAACTCATCCATTTCTTTGAAGCTCAGCCGTTCTCGGGGTCGTCTAAGGGCTAATAAGGGGGATAGGGCCCTTTTGCCTACATATTCAAAATTGTCGATACGAGAATTTAGAGATTCTTTACTCTTCATAGGTTGCTGAAGTTTGTCCAGGGAGAGGCTCTGTCGTCAAGCTAGGTTATGTTAGGTTCGAACACTTGATTGCTTAAAAGACTGCCATCACCACGAGCTCGTCTAGATGAAATCTGTAAGATCTTGTAGATTTTGGAGTTATCTAAGAAAGTTGACCATCCGAACATGGAAGGTCAGCCAACAAGTCCAAGTCGGAGATATGCGATCTTGGCGCTAAGCAGGAATTTCTTACTGGCCGAAGTTAGCCATGGTTATCGCCATCGGGCAAGGTCACCCCAAGACTTGGCATCCTATCAGACTTCGGCAGGCGAGGGTTTGCCCCTAACATGTCCCCCTACTCCGAGTTCGAAATTCGAAGGAAGTAAAGAAATGAATAAAATGCAAGTCCTTTCTTTTTTGCGCCATCAAAAAGGAGGTTTTGCATTACCGCTGGCCGAAACTTCTTAAATACAGGTGACCTAAAAAGACAAATTTTGAAACCCCATCAGAACGTTGCCTGAGGTGTGGTGCAATAAATGTTCCATCCGTTGCTACTTCTCTACCATAATAGGCAAGATACATGTCAACCTGAGGTTGGTTCATGAAGAGCTGCAATCGAGACCATCTCGAACTCTTGCGATTCTTTAAGCTCATCTTTTCTCTCTTGGATTTTAATTTGTCCTAGTTTCTTCTCTTTTTCCTTCGATCTTCATCTCCTTCCTGCTCTAGAGTACCAGTGCCTTCCACCATCTTCTTCAATTCTTAAGGGTCTCCTCGTTCAATTTTTATTGAGTTCGCCTTCTCTCCGTTCTCCCCCATTGACTTAGGTCAGTCTCTGAACCCTTCTTTTTGATTATTCCTATCTTTTAGCATCTTTATCTGTCTGATTTCTTCATGAGAGTTTCAAATCTTATTTTTCTTGATTTTTTGAGAAAATTTTTTTACTTTAGTTTGATCCACATGTCCTCTGAAGGATCCTGGCTGACTTGTTTTGGGAGCTCGGCTCACTTGGCATTGTTGGATCTTCTTCATAAGAATTTCAAACTCGTAGAAGTATCTCGACTGCCTTCATCCTTGATACCATCCCTTATAAACTTCGGCCTGAAGATCTTTTGTTGATTAGGATCCAGTTCAAAATTTCTTCTGAGTATGAGCTTGAGCTACCCGAACCTAGTGACCGAGCCTATTCCCCTCCTTCTGGCCAGACTTGTTTGTATGTTGAAATCCTCCATGCAGGACTTCGACTGCTAGTATCTTCTTTTATAGCACATCTATTTTAGTTCTTAAATATTTTCTTTGCTGCTATGGAATCAAATTCATTTAGGTTCATCCTAGGGTTTCTCTCTTTGTACGTTATGACTGATGTTCGACCTTCCATCTCCTTATTCCATAATTTTTTCACCTTCAAACACCATCCAATCATCAAAAATTGGTGGTACGTCGCTCCTCAGTTTAGCAAGAAGGGGTTACTCAAGGGTGCTCCCTCTTCCATTCATAACTGAAAAAAAAAGTTCTTCTTCATCTCGTGTCCTTCTTTAGAGCTAGGACCTTTTTTTTGGGGAGACATAAGAAATTCAATTTGCCGAACTCCCAGACTTGAGAAAGAGGATTGGGACTCGACTGATAAACTAAAGAATTACTAAGCTCCTTCGATTTTCAGGCAGCTAGATGATCAAATATTATTCAACTTCGATCTCAATCCTCTTAATCCGATAGATAGTCCTCTATGACTAGCCAATTGTACACGGTCTTCTTTCTTTTTCTAACTTTAACTTTTTTTTTTTACCACAGTGATGACTCCTGAGGAGCGAAACCACCTATCGAAGGGGATCACGTCCTTGAAGAGAAATGGCAATGCCACCGGCGAGCCATCAAAGAAGGCTCATGTCAAAGAGTCAATCTCGATCGTGCTGATCCAAGCCACGCCCGCCCTCAAAACTGCCATGGCATTATCGAGCCCGACCTTGCCCAATGAGGATAACATCCCTGCACCTCTTAATCAAGGTAAGGTCATTGAGAAGAAGAAGAGAAAGAAGAAGGTTGTCAGAAAGAAGACAAAGAGGATGATTGGAAACGTAGGTAGCGAAGGCTTTGGCTAGGAGCAAGCTTTTTTGGACAACAAGGAGGTCGTTCAATCTCTAATAAGGGGTAGCATCCCCCCGCACATCATCGATAAGATGGTTCGAATGGAGGATGCAGAGAGGTTCGATGAGTCTTTCACTACCTTCTTTGAGGTAATCAACTTTTTTGAAATTGATCAAATGTGGGGTGCACTTTCAGAGTTCTGACTTAAAATTTTTTCTGTCCCCAACTAGGGCATTACTTGTTTGTCGCATTGCGAAGGTAAGCCGATCTCCACCAAGCTAAGGCTTTCAAAGTCCTTCAGGAGGCTCAAGTGGAGAATAAAAGGGTTAGGGCCGTGGTTGACCATTTGAAGGTGGCCTCAGAGATATATAAGACTGTAGAAAGTCGAGCACTTCGAAGATGCTATGGATGAGAAGAGGAGATTCTACGGGACTGAGGGCAGCCTTGACCCCCTTCCAAGGATAAGAAGGAGGAAGGGCCAAAAGAGTGAGGTCGGTGCAAAGAGGGAGCAGGCTATCGAGGTCTTCACTGTCCTCCAAAGCAATGGAGGACATTAAGATTGCTTTCGTCCAAGAATCTTTCTTAGAGGGGTTCCGAGATCTGCAAGAGGGTTGCAAAAAATTTCTTTTGAGGTAGACTCGTCTTTTAATAGATGAACCCAGCAGGAAGCAGATCCCTCCAATCGCTGGTGAGCCCTTTCTCCCCATCACGAATCTGCCCTTGGTGCTCTGAACCTGCTGTTGAAGCTCCTAAGTCCATTTTCGAGCCTGAGGTTGCGCAACAATGTATCGACCTCGCCCGCTTCTGCGACCGCCGAGGTTTAAAACTTTTTTTCAACTTGTACTTTTTTTTTTGATGTATGCTAAATATTTTAAG